>JAKMWQ010000039.1:0-223995 GCA_025328335.1 Colletotrichum sp. SAR 10_65
TTCGGATCTCGCCTCCTACATCGCCACCTCCGTCCTCCTCCCCTACGCCCTCGGCCGCCTCCTTCCCTCCGTGCGCGCCCGCATCCGCGCCGCGTTAGAGTCCTCCCTCCCGAAGGGCCAGCACCAAACACCCGGCACGACCCGCCAAAAGCTCGCCGCCTACATCCTCGCCAACCTCCCCAGCCTCACCTCCGCCGCGCCCCTCCACGCCGCCACCCTCGCCGTCTTCTACTTCACCGGCACCTACTACGAGCTCGCCAAGCGCCTCCTCGGCTTCCGCTACGTCTTCACCCGGAAAGTCCCCGACTCCCCCGACCGCGCCGGCTACGAGGTCCTCGGCGTGCTGCTCGTCGCCCAGCTCGCCGTCCAGTCCTACCTGCACATCCGCGCCACAATCTCCGACTTCTCCACCTCCCGCGCCGCCCGCGAGCGCGCCCTGGCCGCAGGGCACGTCGACGTGTCGCTCGATTCGAACGCGTACGCGGCGAACACGGCCGTGCTGCTCTCCGAGACGGGCACGCCCGGCGGGAACGGGGCCGGCGGGGCGAAGGTTGATATTGCCGCGGTCACGCACACGCCTGTGGTGGCAGCGGAAGAGGCGAGGTATGATTTGAGCGATGAGAAGGTGATGGGGTACATTGCGGGCGCGGCGCAGCGGAAGTGCACGCTGTGTCTGGAGGAGCTGAAGGACCCGTCCGCGACGCAGTGCGGGCATGTGTTCTGCTGGACGTGTATTGGGGACTGGGTGAGGGAGAAGCCTGAGTGTCCCCTCTGTAGGCGGGAGGCGATGGTGCAGCATATCCTGCCCCTGAGGCTTGCGTGACGGGAAAGGGGGGTTAATGTTTAGCTGCCCGGTGAGGCGATGTTGAGTTTACTTTTGTACACTTACATTTTTATTATTTACAATGAGCGGAGAGCTTGGTGGGTAAGACCAGCAGTGGTATTTGACCCTGGGCGCATGCATGACTGGAGTTTGCATGAACAATCAAAGGCATCCGAAGCAAAAGAGTTTGTACGAAATGAATTATATACCACAGAATAGAGGTACACTCCGAGATGATACAAAAGGTATTAGCACACTCTCTTCACAATTGTCAAAATCAACAAGATGCTCAGAGAAAATGTAACGAGAGACAGAAAACGTGTTGGTCGACCTTCCTACTCAATACACAGAAGAGTTTGAAAAAGTGTGAAGAAATATCCCCCCTTAGACGCTGTGTCACCGCCGCGCTTCATATCAATGGGTCAGATGGCTCGTCGGTTGTAAGCTTTGAAGACCAGCTTCCTGGGAGCAATGCCGACCATTGGATACGATGAACGGGGGACCAGTATCAAAAAAGAGGAGAGAGAAATAAAAGTGATACTGTTTGTCGACCAAGACAAGTGATCCGAACACCTTTCCCCCACCCCCACCCAACGGTCCGCCCTCTTTCCCCTTGAAGAGAGGGCCCGTTTGCCCATTCCAGGGCTCGATGGCTCTCTATTCCATCGTGTAGGTATCATGTGCCATTGTGCGTTCCAATAAAAACAGTGAAAAACAAACATCAAACGCTTAAACTCCGTATCCTTTATGAGTTCCCCAGCCCGGTTATCCGTTGGTTACAAAAGGGTGTTTGGGGGTTGGAGATTTAACTCAAGCAGCGAAGACTGCTCAGGCAGTGAAGAGTACAATCTCTCCACGCTCGTTACGCCTCATGCGCAGGGAGCGCCACAGCTCCTTCTCCTCCATGAGCTTGCTGAGGCTGTCACCGGAGGACGAGCGCTCGCGGTGGAAGCGCTTCAGGGCCTTGTTCATGCTGCAGCCGCGCTCGCTCTCGGGGCCCTTGTTGACGAGAGACAGGAAGACGTCGGCGCGGGGGCGGAAGACGACCATCTGGTTGTCGTCGCCGTCGCCGTCCTTCTTGCTATCGCGGGAGCCGGGGCGGTACTCGATGAGCTTGGGGGCCTTCTCGCCGTCGCGGTGGCGGTGCGAGGAGTGCTTCTTGGAGGAGGACGAGACCTTGCGCTTCTTGGCCTTGGTCTTGCTGCTGGTGTTCATGTTCAGGAGGCCGAGGATGTTGTTGCCGATGCCGCCCTCGGAGGACTTCTTGTGCTTGGAGTGCTTCGTCTTCTTCAGCGGGCTGAGAGGGGACGGGTCGGCGTCGCCGCCGGAGAAGTCGGGCGACGGGGGGAAGACGGGACGCATCATAGTCTTGATGCCGCCGGTGAGGCCAGAGTGCTGGAGCTGAGGCGGGGCGTCGATCATCATCTGGTCGGTGTCGACGTGAAGACGCTTGCGCTTCTTGTCCTTCTTCTCACTGCCGTCCTTCCTCCTCCTCTCGTGCTTGGGGGCGGGTGTCTCGTAAGGGTCGAGGGGAATGGAGCCGGCGCCGTATTGGACCATGGCCTGGGGGTCCTCGTCGACCATGGCGCCGTCCTCGTCCAGGAAGGTGCTCGCTTCATAGCGAACCAGTTGTGTCTCTTCGTTGACTTCCTTCTGGCCGAGCTGGAGCGTTGAGGCAGTGGGTGTTGCTGCTTCGAGGAAGTCAAAGACATTGGGGGCGGAGGGAGGTGTAGGTGCTTCGGGCAGGTTGGCCGGGGAGGCACCGTCGTCGCTGCCACCGCCCTGGTATTCGTAGGTTTCGAAGACGTCCTCGGGGACGTCCTCAACGTATGCTACATGAGCCATGTTGTCGTCGGGAAGGGGTACGTTTTGCGGCTGGATGTTGTTTCTATTGTTCTGCTTCTTATTGTTGTTGTTGTTCTTCTCCTTGTAGAGGGCGCCTTGGTACTTTTGGGCTTCGCTCATGCAACTCTGGCGTTGGGTTAGCACATGACTACCTTAGCCTTGGAGACGGCGCCCGTTGGCGGCTCGAGGAGGAGCTGGTGGGACTTACGGTATGAGAACGATATTCGGTGCCGGGGAAGTAGACCATGCAATCGATGCAAGTGTAAGTGGCGCCTCGACAACGGTTTCTGTGCGGGTCGAGCTTCTTCTTCGTCAAGACATCACCACAGTTCTGTGGTTGAGCAAAGCGACAGGTCAGTGATGTTGCGCAGGAGTTGCTAGAGCAAGATAATTGGATTCTTGGGGGATGAAGAGGGGTGTGTGGTCGGGGAGGCGAAGGAGGGACGGGACGAGACAGTGACTATTAAAGAGCATCCAAGGGGAAGTGGAGGGGTGTTTGTTTCCGTTGCTGGAGGGGTGTGTGTCTGGTGTCTTGCTTGTGTGGAAGGTGTGTGGTGTGAGGATGTGATGTCAGGTCAAGAGGTTATAATAAGACGACATGGGGATCCTCGGGGGGGCTACCGACGGGGGGGTCGTACGGAGAAGTAGAGGGACCCTTGGGATGGAGGGGGAAGAGGACGAAGAGGAAGAAAAGAGGGCGACGGGCGGGCTTACCTCACAAGAGAAGGACACCATGATGAAGGGAGCGACGCTGTACGATGATGTGTTGTCCTTACAATGGGCTTCTATTGGGCGCGGGACGTTGGGCTGAGAACGGTTTTGACTGGGTCGCGGTATTTAACGGAAGAGAATGAAAGGCGGTTTGGGGAGGCGACGGAATGGCCGTGGTGTATCTGTCGGCAGGCGGATTTGCAGAGTGCAGATTCAGGGCGGCGCCTGACTGGCCGGGCTGGCGGGCTTGGGGGATCGTCAAGAAGTGGACTGCAATGCAAGCCGGGACGTGCCTTGTACGAGACGAACAAGGGCAGACTTGGGGACGACACTGAGTGTTTTGGAGCTTTGGGAAGCGTAGCTGAGACTTTGGCAGTCGGTAGCGGGTGTGTGTGTGTGTGTGTGAGAACGAGCGGGATGGATGTTGGAGACAGGCCCGGGCGTGGAGCGAGGGGAATGTTGTTGCTGTTGGATGTTGATTGTGTGTTATGAGAGCAAGTGTGTGTTTGTCGGCGGCAGCAGACAGAAGGATGGCGAGAGGATGAGAGAAATGGCGAGACGGCGGGTGGCTCGGGGGGAGCAGGCGCAAAGGAACTCAGAGTTCAATCCAACTCGAGATGTCAGGGGCTTCCTCCGTGTTGGTTTCGCGTCTCAAAGACGTAGCTGTGCCGGCGATCTCCAAAGTTGGAATCCCTTATTTGGAGGGGTCCAAGGGGGCGACGTCCGCAGGGGGGGAGGGGAATGGAGGGGTGAGAATTTGTTTCGCGCTTCAGGTGTGTTGGATGTGGTAGAGAGAGAGACGCAGCTGAGGAACGCGCGCAATCTCTGCCCCCAGAAAAAAGGTGACCAGCTGCAGGTGACGACGGGTAAAAGACTGGAGACTGAGATTCCTGGACTGCAGAGCGGGAATCCAAGCTGGGCGATGTTGTATTTTGAGCGAGGTGAGCTCAGCACTGAAGGTTTGCGGTTGCGACGAGTGAGCGAGAGTACGAACAGCTGGAGGAGCTGGTGGCGTGGTAAATCGAGGGGCAATGGCGTCAAAACCGGCCTAAAGCTGTCCAAGATTGGCCGTGCTGAGGATGTTTGGACTGGGCGGATGAGATTGCGCTCGTCTGGAGAATGCGCGACGAATTATCGGTTGCCAAAGACACGGCTAGCGACGAGGTTGAGTTGCGAAAAGTCGTGAAACTGCGCGGGCTGCACTGCAAAAAAGTCTATGCAAACAAAGTGGAAATCGAACGAAACTTTTCGCAGTGGGATTTTTTTTTTCTGGTCCGTCTCTGTCGTGGAGACGTTGGAGTGCATCGCAGTTGGGCAGCTCGACATGTTGTTGCTAGGCGCACCCCGGCTCTTCCCCAGTGACAGGCGGTATCCCAGGGGAACGACGGTCATTCAGCAGCAATCGGTGGTGTCGGATGGCCCAATGAATCCAAAACCCAGACGAACGACGCGTCTGATTGGCTGTACTTCGGATGATAGCCAATTCGCGGCCGACCAATCGTTGGAGATAGGGCGACAACGGTGGGGGTGGTTGCATCTTGTCCGCCTCACTCGGGCGGGAACACTGAAGACGGTGGACGATATGGAGACTCTGCGCAGCACCGTCCTTGCGTCCGTCCAGCCTCCAGCGGGCGACCATTGACCATCCTCTCCCACTTGCTCGCAGCACGAGATCCCACCGATTCCACCTCGAGCTGCAACGGAATGCATCCGTGGTGGGCTTCTGGCTTCCTGGCACCGCAGACCGCCCCCGCGCTTCGCCCGTTTCTTCACAGGGCGAGCTGTTGTGGAAATGCGAAATGCAGGCCAGTGGATTCTGTACCTTATGCCCTTACCTTTGGGGGTCTCCGCTAGTGATCAATGTCTAAAGAAAGGTGGTAGCTGTAGCTGCCATGAGTCCCTGACCTAGCTAGACATGCCGTTCGACATCGATCCACAATCAAGCACATCACGACGACGCCGTCTTTTGCATAGACAAGCCCGGGGCGTTGCCAGCATGAGAAGCGCAATTGCACCCGGTGGGGCAACATTCCGGACGGACCGTTGACTGGAATGCAGTGTCTTGTCGTCGTCCCCGTCCCGTTTGCCGCGGTTTCACGGAAGGAGACGAGAACCCCATGTTCGAGCGACGAGAGAGAACGGAACTCAGGGGTAAACCGAAGAGCAGCAGAAGCTTCTGCTCTGCTTCTATTCTGGGGACGACTCGGCTTCCACGACAAGGGCAGGGCCGGGCCACGCACTCTGATCTTCTGAGTAAGGTATCCGTATCCGAATCCGTAATAGCTGAAGTCAGGTCAGATTATGGTAGACCACCGACTGCCAAAAGAGACCGGACAAGGAGCGGCCACATGAGACGGACCAAGCGAGGGCCCTGTCCCTATCCGCCGGCTGGCGCTGCGAACCAAGGGGATGACGACGACGTCCCAGAGGGATGGAACGGCTGCTGCCGCCGCGTTGGGCGTCCAGGTCGACGTCTCGGGGGGCCGTCACATCGCTTTCTGGCACGCTGATTAGCGGGCTGCATGAGATGGCCCAGCTGGCGGGCAGCCCCCATTTGCAGTGCATCGCCGCCCTTCAGTGTTGGCCTGTTGGGGCATGTCTTCAGCGCCGCCCCCATAGCGCGCGTCTAAAATCGACGGACGGCCGAACGAACGACTTGTCGTTGGGGGCTTGCGAGTGGAAAGACATACAAATTTGGTTGTTGGTTGCCGGCTGCAGGGACGCAATTAGAACGGACGAAAGTCGTTCCTTTTCCTGTTCCTGGCTTTGCCCTGGACTCCTTCCTTGCGTTAGGTTGGTGGCTTTGCCCGCGTGCCGTGCCTGGGATTGCTTAAGAGGATGCAGCTGTTGGAAATCCTCCCATGTCCACTTCCCTTTCGGCCTTGCGTTTGGGCTGCTGCACACGCCCTCCCTACCTTGCCTCAGGGCGCGGCCCACGTCGTTTCCATCGAGCAAACGGAAGCATAGAATCTGGAGTCGGATCGACGATGGCAGCTTAGCTGTAGAGAGCCCATCGCGTGGGTTTTTCATGACTTGCAGGCCACGTTGGCAGTGGATGCGAGATCATCTCATCTGGACCGAGGAGCTTCAATGATTGACGGCGCCGTTGTTACTTGCAATTCGTTAGTACTGAGCCACATTGTTCACGCAAGCCAACCCGCAAGCGCAAGGATGAAGTATCAAGCCCCAAGCTCGGCGCCAGTCGCACCTCGTTCCAGCCAAGACAGCGCCATTGATCTCCGCGGTTGAGATTGAGATGGTTCAGGTGTCTTGCCCTGGATAGCTAGATCCGGACGGTGGAAGTGCGCGGCAGCGAGCAGCGACAGGAGAGCTTCGGGGACCATTCGAATGAGCTCCCCGCCGTGGTGGATGGATGGCGCACCGCGGTTGTGCTAAGGTGACCTTAAAGTCAGCCCGGCGCAGGACCAGCTTAGGTAATGTGGAAGCTCCCGACAATCCGTCCGATGCGCTTCCGCGTCTCCCGTCATTCAGAGCTCCCTCCAGCTTCAGCGTCCAAATCACCCAAGCTGCCCCCTATCGTCGGCCTCTGCCAATCACCGCAACCCGCTATGTCAGCCCACGGCGCACTTGGGGGCCCGAGATTGCATTTTGAGAGGCAC
This sequence comes from Colletotrichum sp. SAR 10_65, assembly GCA_025328335.1. Classification (NCBI taxonomy): domain Eukaryota; kingdom Fungi; phylum Ascomycota; class Sordariomycetes; order Glomerellales; family Glomerellaceae; genus Colletotrichum; species Colletotrichum sp. SAR 10_65. Next base: position 7,000 of record JAKMWQ010000039.1, read on the forward strand.
GAATCCCCCACCAGGTCATGCCTTGCCTTTCCTTCCCTGTCACACGCCGTCTTCCACGTCTAGTTTCAGTGGCAGATCCTCCTAGGTATTGAAGTAACGAGACGGCGGGCACAAGTTGATGGATGTTGCGGCTTTGGATGCGTTCCCCTGAGTTCGAGGGAGCTGGCTACCCATTCCGGCGATCTTGATCCGTCCCTCCATCAAGCAGACTTCTGTCACTGTCTCGTGTGGCATTTGGTGTGTATGCTGACTTGCCGCGGCCACCCAAGCTTACATGCGATGAATCGTCGACGTGCTGGAATAGGAACAGTGAATATATCCACGGAATTGCCGCAAGATATAAATGATTCTACTCAAGTTGCTTCCTCGCGATAGAGTCTCTATCTCGTTGAAGGACTGCAAAAAAGCTCACATCTTGAACATGGCAAAGCGGTCATCCCGTGCTCGTTTAGTACGCAAGGTAAGCTCAGCAAGCATTCCATCTCCAATATCAAGGACGGACCGCCGGCAATGCGATGGCTGTTTATTGCTTCATGCTAGGCGCGTTTAGCAACAAACGCAATGAAACCACATAAGACTATCAACGCGTCTGTCCGCGTCGCAGCGGGACAGTGTCAGCCAACCAACACCTTAAACACCGTCTAGTGCCTCCTTTGACTTTTTTATGATATCCCCTCGCTTCATGCTGGTTGTCGTATTTCGGAAACTAGTTCGCAGGACATCTCGCCTCCAACATCCCCTCCCTATCATCATTACCGATCACATCGTATCATCGCCTCTCGCAACTCGACTCTTTCCTCACGCACCCTCTCAAATTGATTGCCTCCGCCTCCAAGGCCCGTCCAACAAGCCTTGGCAGCCCTGCACCTCCGAAAAGAACCTGCCGGCAACCCCCGAATCAGGTCACCTGCCGCATCGACAAGCCTCCCAGACCCGCCTCGTTGCTGGCCCCCGACCTCATCCACCGATTCGAATTTCGATGCACATTGAAAAAGGCCGCCCAGGACACCCACTGCGCTGAACGCTGCAACCCCCCGACAGCCTTCGCTGCACCCCAAACCTCCCGGCCGGCGGCACGGCTGTGAGATCCCGCCTCACACGGTTTCCCTCCTGACCTGCAATCATGCGGCCCTGCTAAAGAAAACCACACCACTATCTCCCGTCGCCCGTGTCCTCCCGCGCCTTCAATGCCAGCCGTCGTTGCTGCTCGCAACCCGAAACACGGAACATTCACGACTCAAGAACAAAAAAGAGAGGTCCAGTGCCAGTGAGCTCTGGCTCCTCAACAAACTGACACCGCTCTCCGATCTTCGGTTTCGTTCCGATCAGGGAACGCTGCCAGCCTTTCCGGTTCCAGGGTCGACGGTCAATCACCAGGCTTAGCACTCCGCTCCGTGCGCGACCCTGTCTGTTCGTCCTGTTGCGAGCCTGCGCTGCGGTTGGCTGCCCACCGCAGTTGACCTGGACCTGGCTCGCGTCTCCAATCGCCTCATACCGACTTGCGCTCTAACATCAAACCCGTCACCTTGCCCGCCAATCTCCGCGTGGGCTGTACTTGCTGCCCGCTAGCGTCGGCCTCCACCGCCTCCGCGAGGCTCCGCTCTCTCCTGGACTCTGCCTCCTCGCTTCGGGCCTTACCTTCCCCATCAATTCTGGTCAGGTCCCTTCCTAATCCTATTGAGGGCTCGCCGACTGGTCCAGCATTGAGGAAATATAATCTTTCCTCCGCCTTTCCTCCCGCCAGGAAAAAGAGAGACCCTTTCGAGATGTCTTCCTCCAATTCAGCGTCGTCGTCCTCCAACAGTTATCTTGAGCAGGGTGTCTCTATGCTCAGTACTGTTGGCGCGTACATGCGGCTACCAGCCATAGCCTCGACGGTATGGCCATTCCTGCCTCCTCGTCCTACGGACTGCCCATCTTTTCTCACCGAGCCTTCAACCTTCCTGTCTGCTACCCCTCCTCTTGGGCCCTCACCCCGAGATGGTGCCTCAACCGCTATACTAGTCCCCAAAGCTAATCCGTCTCTTTTGCCTCGCAGGGTATCGCAGCAGTCTTGACGACCCTCCTCTACTTCAAGCAGAAGTAGGTGTTCCCTTCGCCCCCAACCCAAGCGGTTCGCGTGTGTGTCCATGTGACGCCACCTTCTTCCGATGCGACCCCACAACGAAAGCAAGCTAACCAGACCATGTGTGGCTCCAGGGCTTTGATTTACCCTTCGCACATGCCCCCGAATTCCCGCACCGAAGTCCCACGACCTTCACAATACGGAATTAAAGATTTCGAAGAGCTGGTCATCCCGACAAACGATGGCGAAAAGCTTTCGGCCTTTTACATTCGCGGCCCTCGCGGCGGCAACAACTCGAATGTCACTATCCTGATGTTCCACGGCAACGCCGGCAATATCGGTCACCGCCTGCCCATTGCCCGCATGCTTATTAACTTTATCGGCTGCAATGTTTTCATGCTCGAGTACCGCGGCTACGGCCTCTCCACCGGCGAGCCTGACGAGTCCGGTCTTTTCCTCGACGCGCAAACGGCGCTTGACTACCTCCGCGCCCGCGCAGAGACGAGCAGCCATAAGCTGGTTGTCTACGGCCAGAGCTTGGGCGGGGCTGTCGCCATCAAGCTTGTCGCCAAGAACCAAAAAGATGGCGATATTGCGGGTCTGATCTTGGAGAACACCTTCCTATCCATGCGCAAGCTTATCCCATCCGTTCTTCCTCCGGCCAAGTACTTGACCCTTTTGTGTCACCAAGTATGGCCGAGCGAGTCGGTGATTCCCAATATCACCTCGGTGCCCATGCTATTTCTCTCTGGCCTGCAGGACGAGATCGTACCGTAAGTCAACTTCCCTTCGTTTTTGCTACCTGTTTTTTTCCCAGCGGATATGATGATCTGAAGTCACCACCCACAAAATATGAGTCTTTTGGGACGCTTGATTTTACCCTACGACGAGAGTCTGATACCGTTTCTCCAACCTGTTTTTTGTGTTGTCTTGGATGTCACCGCTCTTAGACTAACTCACACATGTCTCAGACCTCGTCACATGCGCCAGCTTTACGAGCTATCCCGGGCACCCTCCAAAATCTGGAAACCCCTGCCAGCGGGCGACCACAACTCTAGCGTCCTCGAGGAGGGTTACTTTGAAGCGATAGCCGACTTCTTGGCGAATGTAACCGGCGGGGCTAGCAAGGAAGAGAAGCAGCGCTTGTAGAGAAAGCACTTCGAGGACGAGGAACGGTTCAACAGGCATGTGGCCGAGATCCTAGCGAAGGGGTCGGACCGGGAATCCCTCTTCTCTGTCTTTTCAGAGGCTTTCTGCTGTCGGAGGCAAAGTCGGTACGCGGGCATGCGCGCGAAGGCGACCTCTTGAGTTCCTGAGATGGATCAAGACGGCCTGCGCAAGACGACGAGAGGCGAAAGACTTTTTTATGGAGGCTGGTGGCGACAGCGTCTCTCTCCTACCACCTAATAACCATCTCGATGGTCCCTAGAATGATACCCCCACCCGGCGCCCACAGAACGGGCCGGGGTGCTACGTTCGACTTCCTAGAAGTAGCATATAATTAATGAAGCAACGATTTTGGTATTCACATCTGCTGTACTCTGTTGTCGTCAGGTGAGATGTTATGTTTCTACACCCACGGCTCGGGTGCGGGGTGGTTCAAGGGACAGGGGAAGCCAGGCCAGGCCGCGTGGACCACTCAACCACAGACCGCGGCTGAGTCCACGGGAGGTCGCAATGCCTGTCTATAAGCTGAGTAAACCGTTTTTCTCCCTCTCTTGCACAAAGACCGCAGGTTGTATGAAGAAACGGAAATACGTTTCTATGAAGTGCGATCATCTTGACAGTGTGTGTGTTGATAGTTCACGATGTTGACGACTGGGACGAACCCTGCATCCCGTCCAACGAGGAATCCATGGCCAGCGGGGAGGACAGGGTTTGTAGCTCGGGATCCCGTGATCGTATTCTGACGTGGCATGCTTTGACGTAGCCGACTTGGTGATAAGTAGATTGCGCGATATCGCGGGGTTGAAGGCTTGACGATGATGAAAATGCGACTTTGCTTTGCGATGCGTTGAGCGGTCGAAGTATGCGTCGATGTCATTGTGGAGGGATTGGACGGAAGTGCAATAGCAATGATGAACGATGAAGAGATGGTTGCATAATTTAACTCGTTTTTTTGTTTGATATTCACTTTTCTTGTTTTGTGTAATGTCTATTTCAATATTCTGAACATGTCCCCTTTTGATGGGTAGTTGCTCGTGAAAGCATATTGCCCTTCGTAGGGCATCTATCTAAGCATCTCCGGTGACAATTCTAAAGCTTATCTCTCCGCCATCGTGGAGATATATGGATATTCGCAAGGCGGGAAACCAAGGCGATAAAACACCAAGCACCTTCCTTGTCCAACGATCTCAAAATGATAACTTCCTTGGCCGAACAACGTCGCTTCTGGTCTCCCATCCTAATCCCTGCAAACCGCCTCACTCGTCATCCGCAGCAGCCTCCCAATCGTCCGCCACGGAGTCCTCGACGACCTTCTTCCTCGCGAGCTTGGAGAAGCTGACGAAGCCGCTGCTGGGCCGCGTCGTCTCGGGCTTGGCGGGGCCGAACACCCTACGCTGGGCCGCGGCGCGTCCGACGACGGCGTTCCAGCCCCCGGCACCTGCGGCGGCGGCGCCCTCGCGACGGAGGACGTTGAGGTTGGCGTCGGCGGTGACGAGGAGGGCTGCGGCGGCGAGGCCTTCCTTTGTGACCGTGCGGGCGACGAGGGGCTTGAGGGAAGAGAGGGTCGATTCGACGGCGGAGGGGCTGGTGCCCCAGGAGGTGACGGGTACGGCGCGGATGAGAATCTCGTCGGATGGGAGGAAGGAGGTTGTGAAGGAGAGGGAGTTGTGGGACTTCAGATGCGTGGCAAGCGCGGAGTCGATCTCGTCTATCGTGAGGCCGAAGCGCGGTGCGGTGAGGAGGAGGGCGTTGAAGGGCTCCGGTGCCGCGGAAGCGTTCGCGGAGGAGGATGCGGCCGGGGCGGCGGTGAGTTTGGCGGCGTCGGCGCGGATCTTGGCGCACTGAGCGAGTGTCTTCTTCGGGGCGGACACAAAGCGCGGAGTCTTGAAGACTGAGACGTGGCGGTGGGGTTCCGGGTCCTGGCTCTCTGAGTCGAAGCCAAAGTCCGCAGCGAGGTTGTGTATGAAGGCGCGCTGGGCTTTGGGCATGGGTTTGAAGCGGAGACGCTTCTCGGAGGGCTCGGAGGCAAAGACTCTGAACTCGCGTTCCTGATTTTGAGCCCACGTAAGGGAGAGCTCGCGGAAGAGCTTGAGGGTAATGTCGGAGTAGGGGATGTGGTCGTCGGTGTGGTCTGGGTCGACATTGAGAGCGGCGGCAAGGCGCTGATTACGTTGAAGACGAAGGCATTCATCGTCGCATTTGAGGGTGTCACGGTCGGGTGTCGGGTTCGTCTTTGTGGCGAGACACTTGACCTCTTTCTTGCGGTTTTGGCATTCGCAGGTAATGAAGGTCTTGCTTTGGCATGGCCGGTCTTCCTTGCATTCTGGTGGCTGTTAGACAGAAGTCAGGATGTTGAGAAGGGATCACGTACGGTAAGGGGCGTGACACGAGTCCTGGCAAGCATGCTCGCAGGACTTGCGTGTCTTGCCGCAGGGTTGAGCGCAATGAGAGCCAGGAATTTCGGCATCTTCACACTCACCCGGGCGATGACACTCCTTTCTGCAGGTGTGCGTGCTGATAGCATGTCAGTGTATTTCCAATCCGGTAGATGTGTGCTTAACCTACCCGCACTTGAGCTTCTTGCCGCAAGGAAGACCACAGCGAGCTTCCTCAAGCCAGCATGGTCTATTCTTCATTCTCTGTTTGCCGCAGATGCAAGCCTTCTCCACGAGGAAAGGGCACTTCGGGCAAGGAACATCGTCGGGGTGGCAGTTGTGCTTGACCGAAGGGTGACCGCATGGCGGAGCTCTGGTACAGTCGAAGCGGCACTCAGGGGGCGGGGTGCCGCAGGGCTGAGGCGGCTGAAGGACAGTCCTGCCGCATGCACAACTGATTTCCTCGAAAACAGCCTCTAAGCAGCTCGGGCAAGGCCCAGAATGGCAAATTTGATAACACTCATGAGTTCCGCACTTCAGGGTTCTCCCGCAGACGCGAACACAGATGTGCTCTGCCTCCACCTCCTCCGCAATCTGCGGGCGGTGTTTCCGTCTGGCGGCGGCTCTCTCGATGGCCCGCTTCTCTCCAGGGCAGCAGCGCTCACCACACTTGTGACGGGCGCAATTCAGTTGACCCTGGCAGACCCTCATGCACATCGGCGACGCGATTTCGCCTTGGTGACAGAGCGAAGTGCAACTGGTGCGGCCGCATCGACAAGTTATGTCCATCTTCTGGAAGCACGGGTTGCAAGGGCCGATGTGGCAGGTGTCGACACACTGGTGGCCGCAAGACAATGTCTTTCCACAGGTCTTCTTGCAGTGAGGAACCTCGTCCTGGCAAGACTGTCTCGGCTGGTCGAGAAGCTCCTCCAACGGCGTCTTGCCGCAAGGGCAGTTTGCCACGACGTCGGGAGAGAGTGGGCAGTGAGCCGAAACTTCATCTTGCGGATGACAGGTCTTTTCACACCCGTGGAAACCGCAGTCATATTTTCTCCCGCAAGTCGCACCGCAATCGAATGAGCCGTCGAACCAGCTGTCCTCGGAAGAATCCTCCGACTCAGAAGAAATCTGACCATAATTGAAAGACATCTCCAGATCGCCTCGTCGATCGCAAGGGATTTCCTTATGCTCCTTTCCACAATAGCATCTCGCCTGCATTGGGATCTCGCAACTACCACACAAGCCTGGATGGCATGGTGTCGCGCAAAAGTGCTCGCCGCACGGTAGCAAGTCTCCGCAAATCTCCTTGCAACTCCATCCATTGCCGTAGTCCGTCTCGGTACATCGCTTCGTAACCTCATGCTTCCCGCAGAAGCATGCCTGAGTCGGTCCCATTAGCGTACAAGGTGGACACGGACCGGCGTGGCATTCGAGGGGGCACGGGTGTGGACATGTCGACCTGGGCTTCGAGCAGGTTTGTCCGCAGGAGTGAGGAGGCAGACCAGGAACGTTTCTCGGGTTGATGTCTTTGCCACACCAGCAGTGATACGAGGTGGGCTCCTCGGTAAGGTTGGAGTTGCAACCTGGGCATCTCCAAGAGTGCGTGTCATCGTCCTTCTTGAGCTGGCTCGTGTACCACTTCTTGACGCAAGAAAAATGCAACACAGTCCAGCACAAGCCACAAGACCATACTCGAGATGACCGCAGCACTTCGCTTGAACAAATGACGCACTCGTACTGGCCGTGGCTAATGTCCTCATGGATCCTCGTAGGCAAATCTGCTGCTGTAGACTTTGGTGCCAGAGGATATTGAGGCTTCTTCTGCTTGGGCGCAGGTGCACTTTGACGGCATTAGTCTTAGAAACATAATAAGTGGCGAATATCAAACTCACGATCTCTGAGGGACGGGCTGCCCAGGCACGAAATCTGGAGCAGCTGCACTCAAACCAGCTGCCGCATTTTCGTCGGGGCCGGCATTCGTCGTGAGACGGCCACCAAACGTCCGCTGAGTTCCAGGGACGGGCGCCGCAACTCCGGAGCCGCCACGACCGCCACCTCTTCGGCCACCTCGAGAACCACCACGGCCTCTCCCTCTCCTTCCTGAGCCAGAAGCTGACGCATCTGGTGCGCTCTCACGAGGTGCTGCCGTCACAATCGGCTCAGACGCTGGTGCTGAGCCCGCCTGATTCTGGCTTTGATTCTGGTTCTGCGGTTGCGACTGGGCAGCGGCATTCCGGCCGCCGCCTCGACGACCGCCATCACCCTGACCTCGCCCTCCTCTTCCTCGTCCGGACCTGCCTCTCCTTCCTCCCCTGCTTGACGAACTCGCTTGAGTCTGCGTCTGCGTCTGAGTCTGCGCTCCTCCGCCTTCAGACATGGCTGATCCGCTTGCTGTCGTCAACGTTTGCTGTGATGATGAAATGGTGATTGCGCTTTTTGAAATACAGCGTCTTCGTACGGGTGCTGCCAGGCTGGGCGGCAAAGCTTGGGCGACAAAATGCGGCCTCACAAAGAGTGAATGGGAAAGAAAGAAGGTGAATTGACTTTGATGTCAGGCTTCCTTTCCCTTTGAGGGCTCGGGAGGCGACTTTTAAGATTATGGAAGCAGCCTCTAGATGAATCGAAGTTCCCTTTGGGGGCGGTTGTCGACGGGCCGGACTTAATCGCAGAACAGTTCATTGGGTGGGGCTCCGCTAAAATTTTGGTCCCCGGGCTTCCTTTGGTGGCAGGAGTGTGGCAAGTGTTCGCTGTGGCCGCTGTAAGGCTGACAAAACAAGCAGGAGGAGCCGTAAACGCCCAGGCCAGTCACTATGAGTCACCATGGAACTTGCATGGACCCTCGGCCGTTTCTGCTGCGCTTCTTTGCCGCTAATTCCAATTGAACGACATATTTGACTCAACTGCTGCAATACAGTCATATCGTCATGCAGAACCAAGCCACCTTGGGGGAAATTGAGAGGATTGCTCGTTGCATCATTAGATTATTGCATGGGCTATGTTTCGCTGTAGAACGGTTGTAGTTGGTGGGGTTGTCGCGGAGTTTGGCCTCAGTGGATGTCACTTTACGCTTGCGGCTTGCAGATGCTGATGCCCCGTTCAGAACAGGGCCCTCCCATTGTCCAATTGCTTCACATCCGGAAATTTGCTCATCATCACTGGGTGCCCAGCCCAACTGTGCTTCCTGTGCGTCTCAAGAACATCACTGGAGATCCGTGAGGTGCTGGAAGTGCAAATGGCTGTCAGTTGCACAACATAAACAGTCATTTCAGAATGTCTAGCATCCACAAGCGCCGATGGTTTAGTGGTAAAATTCTCCGTTGCCATCCAGCAGCGTCGGGGAGCCGGGGGTTCGATTCCCCCTCGGCGCAATCTTTTGCTCCGTTACGCAACGTTTTCAGAGCACGAGTCACTTTTCTAGTACTTGTTTCGCAGGAACATAACACTAGCGAGAGCGAGATTGCTAGAAGATCCTATTTTAAGCTATTCTGAGTGAGTTGCTCAGCAAAGACGCCGTTCGCAGGTGACCTTCAAAAAGACAAATCTTTTGCTATGTCGCTACAACAGTTGAAGCGAAAAGCTTTGGGAACGTTTTGCTGAAGATGTAATCCTGCGAACAAACAACATAGCAGCTGACCTGATGCATCCATAATCTCTTGTTACTATTATTGCAGATGCCGACGTGTTCAAAGTAAAATATGGACGCGCTTGCTTACTGAATAAGTGTGATCCAAAGATCAGAACACAAATACAGAACACCAAGTATAAATCATGTAGCATTAGTGTGGTGAATTTAACAGAGCGCCAATCGACTTGTGTTCTGTTCTGTGAACACTATGTCTCATTCAGTTCTTCTTGCTTACACTTATAAAAAGTTTCACAAGACCTGTCTTCAGTGGGAAACAAAAGTAGATGAACCACGCCGCCTTCCCTCTTTGCTTCCCTTCTTCCTGTAGCATTCGGGATGTATACTACTAATATCACAGCTCTTTATCCAGAAAATATCTTGTGCGGAATTGGAACATATGTAACTGGCATGGGACTTGTAGAGGACTGGGTTAGTAAAGCTTAACTTCCACAAAGCAAGGCACAGTTCAGCCTTTGAAAAGGTAGCTTGAATTGCGTCGTTTGACAAGAGATTGACCAGATGATCCTTTTTTTATATTTGTGTCCTATCTTGAAACAGTGTTAATGTTTAGCCCCTATCCCGTCAGACTCGAGACTGACGACTCCAAACCTTGCTCGTCATACTGCTCCGTGTAAACGTATAAAATTGGCATCAGTAACTGGAAGCTAACATTTGTAAGACAATTGTTGACGCAATAGTGGCAACGGTTATCTTTTGGAATCAAAGACATGTCTTATGATTTGGATCCTGCAATTTGAGGACACGTTTTGACACCACTTTGCTTCGTAGAGGTGATATGGTCTCTTTTTTTGACAGTATTCTGAAGGAATAGCTTCCCAGGCATACAAAGCATCAGAGACAAGTAGTATGGCTACGACTCGAAACGCAGGTGAGAGGGGTTCGCCAGTTTACGGGCGCTACCATTTCAAAAACAATTGCGAACTCTTCGATTTCCCTCTGCAAATGAGTAGCCACGGACGCAATCAATTGCCTCATAAGCTGGCTCAGGCATAAAGACCGTCTTTTATATACCATAGAGACCGAGGAGTTGGAAATCATAGTGAGATGGAGAGTGTGGGTGGGTATTAAACAACGACAAACCGTTACTACTTAAGTTGTAGGACTTGCTACTCGTGAAAAGAATTTGATACGCCAATGTTCCGGTTCCAGGAGCCTTCATACCTCTTCCTGCGATGTTCTAGCCAAGTGCGCTTGGTGCCCAGGCAAATTCAAGTAAAGACGGTGGTTCTGTGTCCGGTTTCCACGCCGGGGCTATGCTGTGTGCAAGGTAATACTCAACTAATGACGGAGCTGCGCAAGGGAGAAGGATGTTTCAACGCCTGTACTCATCATATCAACGAGATTCAGTTCACCTGCAAATGTCGCTGGGTGATTGAGATCATGGCCTTTGAGTGAGGCAACACAACAGGACTACATATCCTGGACCTCATGTAAACCATGCAAGAGGCTGACTTCTTAAAAAGGATAGGGTGATTTCTCGTATACACCATTTCCCGAACAATCATTCACCTTGACGTAGTCAGCGGCCAGATTCATTCTGAACTCCCTGGCGATCTAGAGGCCATCCTACAACGAAGAGAAACGAATAGCTCCCTCTTCTCTTCACGAGAATCGCGCAAAAACAAGTTGAATTCAACATTGAGATCGCTCCCGCTATCTGATCCATACCGCTAAACCGACGCAGGGACCAACGACTCACGGGCGTTGTTTTGGTTGTCTCATGACGTTCAGAGCCTCGTCATCCCATCCCTTACATATGGCAGACGCAAGGGATATGGGCAGACGTAGATCACCAAAGCTGAGATGTCTTAACCTTCTGATATTCCTGAAGCTATCGAGAGAAATTCACTTCGGGTACTTTGTGTCGAGTGCGAGGAATCTTTAGGTCAGAAACCAGGAGTTGGTTGACCGGTGGGTGTGGCCGAGACACGGGGGCCGATACGAGCGGCTCGTTGGTCAGGCCTGGTGGCACATCCGAGCCAGAAATATCGAGGTCTGAATGGAAATGTGACATCACACCTTTGGGGCCCGAAGTAATGCGAACGTCATCTGCTTCTATGAAGTGACCGGTCTATCCGGCGCTGCCTCCTTTCCGATCATGATTCCTGTTTGGTTGAAGATACACCGGCCAACAGCCAGTCGTCACAAGGATGTCGTCCATTTGAGTTCCGTCGTCGCACAACCGCCGCCAGCCAACGAACCCTGTGACCGCAAAGTTGACTCGATAGTGACTCTCGGAACTTCAACATAAGACAAGGCGTATTCCATTGACTCAGCTGGACTCTTCTCCGAGGTAACACCAGCTGACCATCCAACCACAGCTCGGCGGGCATCGCACCCTTTAAGCTCGACGCGCCGCCAAGCTGCGTACAGCTCCCCTCACCATGGCAGATGACATGCACAGCAGCCTAAGCCCTGCATTGAAAAGTCTGACGTAAATATTCTCGTGGGCTGAAAAGCCAGTGTCTGCCTTCTGGGCGGTGGTGGTGCAGCTGCCACAAAGCTTGGTATCACCAGAACCTCACGTGCTGAGAGCCAAGAACGACACTGATCGAGTCACTTGGCAGAGGCCGCATGGCCAAGAGGTTCCTGCGCGACGACGTGAATGCCAAGCGGCTTGCGCAACGTGCGTAGTCCTCATCTATGGATGTGGCTGTGAACTCAGCCCAATGAAGTTGGAAAGCCATCTCCGAGAGATTGGGAATGTGGAGATGAGATGAGCGGCCACTAAGGGGCGCCATTGGCAAGAAGAAGGGGTGTGTGAACGGGATGGGCCAGATTGAGAATCGCTAGACGGCAGGCTGTCTATGGTCTGCCTGCCCTCGGCAGTCACATAGATGTACACAAACCAGCAGCCCAGGAGCAATGGTAGAGTGTACGCGCCAGCTTTCCAGTCTGTGCTTCCGACGATAGTGACTCGGAGTGGAGCAAACCCGTCTATTTGCCAAGGCGGCTGTCAGGCTGCTTACCCATATGGCATCTAGCATTGAGCCATTCACTGCTGTCAAAGTCTTGGTCTCTGCCTCAAGAGCCGTGAAAGTCGGAGCGTCCGATCCAGAGGTGCAGGGCCCCGACCAAAGGATACGAATAGAAGCAAAGAGACTATGGTTTGGGCTAACGTTGTTTCCTGCGGCAAACGAGAACTGTTTGTCATCTAGAAGCCGAGCTCGAACGGCAGGATCACATTCCCGTTGCCTACAGCTCCGATCAGTCAAGATAAGAGGCCTTTCCGAGCCCTAGACATAGCAGAAGCCAAATGGCTGCAGAATCCTGCGTATCCCAAAAAGGAAAAGCAACGTAACTGAAGACCGCCGTCTTGGAAACGAGTGCTTCAGGGTTTCTGTGGGATGCGTTGGACGTGCCGTGCTCTTCAGGGTACTTTAGTGTCGGACACTAGGCGCTAACCCCTGACAAGATAAGTACGCTGCTTAGAGAATATGAGTCTACGGCTCGGCAAGCAGCGGCTGCAGCCTAGAACCCAAGAAATAGAACGTTGGCTTGCGAAGAGCTCGCCCCTTGCTAATGGGCGCTGGTGAGGGCTATATTAGTCCTTAATTTGAACCGCGCAGTGGCGTTGGCCACTTAGGTTGGCCGGCGCCATGTGCTTTCCATACCATTGGGATGCGGCAAAAAGTTGAGAGCTGGAAGACTAGGTAGACCGATGGTGCTTAAGCTGTCGTTGTGAACTCGGCCTTGACCAAGAGCTAGGAAGAAACAATCACGACAGTTGCGGGGTCGGGGATCGAATGTGAAGGACCCCGGACTGACCCGTGTGGTCATCATTGTGTGTTAAGAACGTAGCTGAAAGGTGCTGTAAGTGCTAAGGTGGATCGATAGGCAGCACCTAGGTACGGCTGATTCTGGATATGCCCCTGGTTTGACGCCCGCGGTTGCATGATGTCAGCATACTACAGCAGGAGCAGTGATGGTGTGTCTCGCAGTCAGCAAGAGAGCGTGAGATTCGGCAGATCTCATGCTGCCGGAAGGCGTCATGAGACAAGATGCTGGATGGAGTTTGGTAGCCAAATGACTGGTCGCGGCTTCGAGAGTTCGACTAATGCGCGTCTGACAGTATCCTGGCACAACGTTGGCCGACTTGGCGACAAGTCCACATCGTTACCCCCAAGACAGCCCAAGGATAGGCGGGGACAGTTAGTAGGGGTGGCGATGGTTAGCCGAAGGGCAGGGCACGCGCTTGTATCGTGAAGGCAACGCAGAACGCAACTTCCGACTGGCCAGAGTTTGCCGTGGGCAAGCAGCGATGTTTGCTCCAGGTTGGCAGAATGGCTGCGCTATTGAGGGAGCTGGACTGCTAGTCGGTTCAAATAGAGTTAACGTCTGTTTTAGACAAGCCACGATGGCTTGGCCGTTTGACTAATAAAGTGGCTGCTGAGGCTTCGCGGCCATGAGAGGGGCAACCAAGTTGTTGGTCTCCTTTGCAACCCCTTATCGATATGGGTACCACAGCGAGATCCATCCGGCACAGTTGCTTGTGAGGCGCTCTCCTTCGAGAAAGGCGACGCAGGGGGGTAGCCCCTCCTGGCTTGTTCGCGATGGTTGTTTCCATTATCGGGAGGAAGTGGCGGAGCATCAAGAAGCGACCCGTCGGTCGATTCTGAGATGAAAATAGACCGTGCGATAAGGTTGTATCGGTGAGAATTGTATCTGACAAGGAATATCCAGAGGATGCCGAGTCGTCAACATTTGATGTCCCGACTTGCCGGGAGATGGCCAGGCAAGGAAAGCGGAAATGGAAGCCCAGTTCCGGCCGAGTGAACGCTCAGATGAGGCCCAGTTAGTGTGGAGGCCAGACCTGGATGCCTGGCAGGTTGTTCTGCAGCATCGCAGGTTCAGATCGGTAGCTCCATGCTCAGCTGTAGCTGGGATCAGGGGTTTTCGGGTCCCAAAGGGGGGGGAAAGTATTGGCGATTCCGCCGAAGAGAGCAGACCACTTGTTCGTCCTTGTGATAGACGGAGAATAAGCAATTCCATGTGTAGCCGTGTGCAGCATCGTACAACAGATCGGTGGTGATCAGGAACGAGGGCTTTCCCTAAGGCTGACTAGGATGACACGACACGTTGCGCTGCCACGATGCCTGTCATCTTTGAATGGGCTGAAGCGTTGACAGAGAGACAGAAAGTTTTCTGAAGCCATAATCAATGGATTGAAACCGTCAGATTCTTGGGACTCGGTTACGCCATCTTCTTGTCAATGGTAAGGCGTGAGAGGGAGCTGAGTGACGAAGCCTGTGAAGGAGAAAAATGGTGAGCTCTCCAGAGAGAAGCCGACTGGGAGGATGCGCTAGTCGTTTGAGTGTCAGGTGGAGCCTTCCTACCTCGATTGAGATAAGTCAGGTCCGAGAAGGCAACTGAGGCGGAAGGAAGTCATTTGGTGAGCTGACGAATGCGAGAAGAGGAAAGAGAAGGAGCATGAACACACGACCCGAGTTTGCCGCCCCTGTTATGATTCCCGATTTGGACTAGTCTGGAGCTGTACGTGCTGACTGCAGAGTGGGGCCATGCAGGGGAACGCAGAGCACACGGATCACCAGAGATCTTGTGCGTCGGCCCCTGCCGTCTGCAGGTCTCCTGTCAAAGAAACGCAAGATGGAGTCGACTCCTCTTGACTCGTCCCATCTCTCCAGTATCACGATCTCGTATCCTTCCTCACTGGCAGCAGCTGACAAAGAGCATGGGCCATGCGCGATACTGCAACTGGACGATGGCTCGCCGGGTATCGGCTCTTAGCACAGCACGGCTGCACTCTGCCTCTTTCTCATTCCCGGGGGAACGAGAAGAGGTTGACGTTTCTTGGCAGGTACGATTCCGTACTCCCAAGACCTTAGCCAAGACCTGGGGTTATCATGGTATTTCGTGAAGTCTCTATGATTCTAGCTGACGGCCTCGCTGTCCACAGTATCGAATGCCAAGAGACGGACTGACGGGCAGAAACGCCATCCTTCCGAGGTGCTTGAGACAGCGACAGCAATACATTGTCGGAAGAGAATCGATATACTCGCCACCAACATATGGTGATGTGGGTGTACTGCAAGACTATTTTCGGCACCTCAGGATGTCGTCTTCGGTGGCATGGATGTGACCCAGCACCTCGATCTAGCCATCGATAGACGGTGATCACGAAAGAACGCGGCCTGGGTGTGCACGCCGTCGTCAATACCGAAGAACTGGAACCGGATTACCCGGTCTGTAGGGAACACCTAGGCGCTCAAAACACCTATGTTTACCGCAGATCTTCTCCGAAGCCCAAGCCTCGTGCTCATGGGCCTTCTCGCAGAGCATCCAGGGTTTCTTGTCGGCATTACTCGGCAAGATGGCAACTTTACCCCAGAGCGCTTAGCAGAGAGAATAACCAAGAATGGCAACGACAATGGCAATATGGGAAGAGAAGGTCGAGTCGTCCCTTGACCCCCTGCTCCCTGACCCTGGGCCAAAACTAAGCTTACCAGATAGAGAAATGGATAAGCTATTGGGTACGTACATATGCACCCCTGTAGGGAACGCCCCACTTATGCACGACCCTGATCCCCAGAGGGCGATGGCATTGGACCTTGGAGAAAACACGCAAAGGAGAAGAGAGACGTGCACACCACCAAATTCTGACCTCCTTTCCCATCTCTCACTGCCGCTTCCTACTTTGTTTGCCAATTTCCACATGCGCGTGGCAATCATTCGAATGATGGAGATGGGCCGAAGCCCAGCGGTTCTTCGCCTCTTCGCGCTCGCCTGCGGAACCCGGCCTCCCGGTTGGGCCTTGGTCTCTCAAGTTGGTGTAGCTTCTCGTGTTGCTGGGCAGCTTCACGATGCGACTCACTTAAGCTGAGTGAAAGAGACATGCTATGCTGATGGTCAAGTTCAGGCTGAGGGCGACAACGGCACAACGGCACCCCTAACAACGCTCAACGGCGGCTGACGGGGCCTTGGGGCAGGGCTCTGGCACAAAGAGATGGGGTGCTATTAATGGCTTAGCGCCCAGACATGTTCGTTTTCTGTCCGGAGAACCACATCTTCCAACTTCAGCTCACCCCAGGCCGTTGGCCAGCATCGGTTCTTGTCTCGCTCTCAGCCCAAGCCTCGCCGTCTCACCCATCTATCCCGCCCCAAGCCCTTCCCACACCACGGAAGCCATGCGAGGGACGAAGTACCCGCGTCTCGCCCATTGATTTGCTTTACACACCACGCCTTGCAAGCGCAATTCGTGGTCGCCTAGCTCGCCCGGCTAGCCTTGCTGGTTTCTTAGCAAGCCCCATGCGAGCATGGCATCCTCTAGTCCCGCCCATGGCCCCTCTCCCAATGGACTTCTCTCGTTGCCCCCTAGTGTACGATGGAGGAGATCACATCTCCCAAGTGAGAGGTCACGGCCGGAGCCTAGTTAGGTCTATCCGCGTCTAATGCTTCTCTGTGTTCGCTTTGGCCTCCCGTCACTTCAGGTTCGCCTGCGCTTTGAGTCGAGAGAATATATAGCTTCATGGTTCCCGGACCATCACGAATTGTTCTCTTCCACCTCACCACCCACTCCTTTACACTCTTTTACTTGCTTTTGTGTTGGTTTCTGCCTCTTGGCACACACTCGTTACCATGAGGGCCTCACAGTTGACATTCGTTATTGCTTCCACGTTCTCTCTTGCAAATGCTGCGGCTTATTCCCCGGGCCTGCACAAGCGAGCCCTCCAAGCTCCCCCAACCACGTCAAATGGATACCAACTTCAGGGTTGCTACGTGTACGGGACCTGTCTGTTGAACCAGAGCGACTTACTGACTGGGATCTAGCGATGTTGGCCGAACTATCAGCGATGCCACTACCAACGGCAACACGATGACGAACGAGCTATGCACGCAATTCTGCTTCAGCAAGGGCTTCGCCTACGCCGGAACCGAGTACTATGGCGAATGTTACTGCGGCAATGCTCTGGCCAAGAACGGCATTCAGGCCGCCGACGCCGACTGCACTACCCCTTGCAATGGAAACGCAACCCAGCCCTGCGGTGGTCCCAATCGTCTCACGCTCTACCATACCTCCCTCATTGTTGGGCCTTCGGTCAACCCTGGCCCTGGTGATTGGTCTTCCATCGGATGCTATTCGTGAGTCAACGTTGCTTTGCCCACTACAACTTGAGGCTAACACCGTAACAGCGAGGGTACAGGGGGCCGCGCGCTCACGAATGGTGTTGGCGTCACTGGCGCCATGACTGTTGCGAAGTGCACTGCTGCTTGCCAGAACCTCGGCTTCATCCTTGCAGGTGTTGAGTACGCCGGCGAGTGCTGTAAGTTCTTGTAATGATAGTCGTCATGCCATTTTCCTAACAATGCATTTTAGACTGCGGTAACAGCCCTGCAAATGGCGGTGCTTCCGTTGTTGATGGCTGCAACATGGTTTGCAACGGTAACTCTTCTGAGTATTGCGGTGGCCCCAACCGCTTGAACGTCTATGACTACAAGCATTCGTACCTGCCCTTGCCATCTTCCACATCGAGCGCGGCACCGACTAGCTCCTCGACGTCTAGCTCGAGTTCGATGGCTTCCTCCAGCAGCTCCACTATTAGGTCCAGCTCCAGCTCCAGCTCCAGCCCCAGCTCTGTTTTCTCTCCCAGCAGCACCATCATTCCTACTAGCAGCAGCTCTGCTGTGTCCAGCACTTCGGCCAGCAGCAGTTTGACCGCCGCTGCGATCATCAGCAGCTCTAGTACTTCAAGTAGCGCCTTCGTCAGCCCAAGAAGCTCGGCCAGCAGCAGTTTGACTGCCGCTGCCGTCAGCAGCAGCTCTAGCTCCTCATTCGTGAGCTCCCTCACCAGCGCGACCTCGGTGATCAGCTCCTCGAGCAGCAGCATCAGCTCTGCTACCCCTACACCCACCGGCCCTAGCCAGCCAGCGACCGTCGGCAATTGGAACTACTACGGATGCCAGACCGAGGCCACCAACGCTCGCGCCCTCCCTTCAACCAACTTCGGCGACGATGCCATGACCATTGAGAAGTGCGTAGCGTTCTGTGGTGGTGCTGGCTACACTTTTGCAGGCTTGGAGTGGTCCCGTGAGTGCTGGTGTGGAAATACCTTCTCCGCTGGTTCCGCAATCGCCCCTTCGAGCGATTGCTCCATGACCTGCTCCGGCAACAAGTTCCAGTACTGTGGTAATGGCAACCGCCTTTCCGTGTACACCATCGGCACCGCCAAGCAGTCTGTCTCTTCCTCGTCGACTGTCGGGTCTTCGACTTCGTCCGCTAGTGGATCGGCGACCGCCGCAACATCATCTACGGCGTCTCCCTCATCTACCGGCTTCCCTGCAGGGTGGACGAGCCAGGGCTGCTGGGTGGATAACGCCAATGGCCGTATCCTTCCTGTCCAAGCTCCTGATGACCCAAAAATGACTGTCCAGTCCTGCGTCAACTACTGCGCCGCCAACGGCTATACGGTTTCTGGCTCCGAGTATCACACTCAATGCTTCTGCGGTAACGCCATCTACGGTGGCGGTGTTGTCGCCTCTGACCAGACCAGCTGCAACACTCCCTGTGGCGGCAACTCTGCCCAGATGTGCGGAGGCGGCAACCGCATGACGATTTACTCAAAGGGTACTCCCCAGACGTACGCACCTCCGGCTCCTCAGCGCAGTGGACTCAACGGTTCTTGGACCTACGAAGGGTGCGTCACGGACAACGTCAACAACAAGCGCACCTTTGCCACGCAGACCATCTTTGCTGGTACTATGACGGCTGGTTTGTGCTTGGACGCATGCGCCAAATTCGGCTACATGGCAGCTGGTCTTGAATACGGCCAGGAGTGCTACTGCGGTGATCCTGCCAACATTGTAACAGCCGGTGCCACCTTCGTCGATGAATCTCGTTGCAGTATCACCTGCGCCGGCAATGCTACTGGCATTTGCGGTGGTCTCGCTGTCATGTCGACGTACTTCTGGACCGGCCCGGCTCTGTACAACTGGACCTATGCCACAGGCAATGATGCTGGAAGCTACGATCTGTTCATCGGCGGCAAGTGCATTCCTTTGATGACCATGGAGACTATCAAAGGCAAGGTCACCTTCCTTGAGAAGTGGGGAACTGGCCCGCCCAACTCGACTGGCGCATACGAGCTGGACCCCGTTCTGGCTCCCGATCTGAACAAGGCCTGGAGAGAAATGCACGTCAAGACGGATATCTTCTGCTCTGCCGGGCTCACGCTCCCCGACAAGAACGGTCGCCAGTTGAACATTGGAGGTTGGTCCGGTGATTCTACCTATGGTGTTCGTCTCTACAACCCCAGTGGATCTCCCGGCGTGAACGGTACCACGGACTGGCAGGAGGACCCTTCTCTCAAGCTTCAGCAAGGTCGCTGGTACCCGTCCGCTCTCGTCATGGCCAACGGCTCCATCATGGTTATTGGAGGCGAGGAAGGTTCCAACGGCGCAGCTGTTCCTACGATTGAGGTCTTGCCCTACACGGGCACTGCTCCTCTCTACATGGACTGGCTTCAGAAGAGCGACCCCAACAACTTGTACCCTTTCGTCGCCGTTCTGCCCAGCCAGGACATCTTTGTCGCCTACTGGAACGAGGCCAGAATTTTGGACAGAAATACCTTCGCTACCAAGACTCTGTTGCCCCAGATTCCAGGCTCGGTCAACAATCCTCTGGGAGGACGTTCCTATCCTCTTGAGGGCACGGCTGTCCTCCTGCCTCAGAAGGCCCCTTACACTGATCCGCTCGGCATCCTCATCTGCGGTGGCTCTGGAGCTGGCGCCAATATTGTCCTGGACAACTGTGTCACCATCCAGCCCGAGGCCACCAACCCAACCTGGACAATTGAGCGCATGCCCACCCGCCGTGTCATGTCTTGCATCGCGCCTCTTCCTGACGGCACTTACCTGATCAACAACGGTGCCATGCAAGGTGTCGCCGGCTTCGGCCTGGCTGCTTTCCCCAACCACATGGCCCTCCTGTACGACCCCGAGAAGCCTGTCGGCTCGCGCATCACGGTCATGGCGAACACCACCATCTCCCGTCTCTACCACTCCGAGTCCATCACCCTGCTCGACGGCAGTGTCCTGGTCAGTGGCTCCGATCCCGAAGATGGCGTCAACCCCCAGGAGTACCGCGTCGAGAAGTTCAGCCCTCCATACCTCCTCAGCGGCAAGCCGCGCCCGACGTTCAATGTCACCAACACCGACTGGACGTACGGTCAAACTGTCACTTTCTCCCTTGGAAGCAAGCCCAACGGCGTGATCAAGGTCTCCCTTCTCGGTGCCGTGTCCTCGACCCACGGTAACTCCATGGGCGCCCGCACAATCTTCCCTGCCGTCTCGTGCGGCGCCTTGAGCTGCACTGTCACCGCGCCGCCCAACGCCGGTGTCGCGCCTCCGGGTTGGTACCAGTTCTTCGTCATCGACAACGGCATGCCAGGCATCGGTATCTACGTCCGCATCGGCGGTGACCCCGCCGGTCTGGGCAACTGGCCCCAAGGCTCCATGTTCACCCGCCCCGGCGTGTAAACCCGTCATGACACCGGGCAGTTCTGTCCGTTCCTTCTCTTCTTAAGACTCTAGATTAGTGCCAGATACCTCTTTTTTTGATTTCAAGCGAACTATGCTTCGGAGTAGAGATTTGTTGGATGGCGCTTTTGCGCCTTGGATGAACACCTTCGTTTATGAAAAGGAATTTGGGGAGGAATACAGATACTCATGACTATGCAAAACCGAGGATGGGTAAATTTCCTCCACGACATTAGCCGGACTTGGCAATCTTCAATAGTACATAATTATAATGTTTTCAAAGATTTACTCCTATCTCACCGCCATTGCCTGTGAACTTGGTCTTCTCGCAAGCGACGAGACTGAATGCCCGCGCGGTGGAGGAGGCTTTAACAACGACGATGACTGCGCACTTGGGCGATAGCAAGGCAGCGAGTGACGGAACCGGTCACCATATGAGTGAACCAACAAGGATGACGTCGGGCCCTCTCGGCCAAGCATCCCTCAAGCTGATAGACCGAAAACCAAGCAACCGACACACCGCAGATAAGAATAAAAAGAAAAGTGCAGTTTTGCCGCCGTTCGCGGGAACACAGAAGCAGGCAGTGCTGCGCGTGAGAAAGACCAACCAACAAACATTTTTCTTCTCCCCGGGGTCGGTCAAGCGAATGAGAGGTTTGGGAATCCGGCTGGGAGGCTGAGCGCAACAGGCGGTAAGCAGCGTTGGCGCGGGGAAGAGGAAGAGAGAGACAGATAGACAGACGCCAAGGTGATTGTGCCGCGCCGCAGCAAGCTCCCAATGTGTTGTTGGTGCTTGTCCCTACTCCGCTGTAGGCAGCCGCTATTTGCAACGAACAGGGGGCAACGTGTTGGGAAAACACCCGAATAAGCTTAATTGCTGGGGCTAGTCCAGGCTGCCACTATGATCCAGAAAGACGTTCATTTCAAGCTTCGTGAAAGAGGAGACTGGTTCCGGGTCTCAAATTGCGAATATCTGGATAAAAGGGATTCGAGAGAAATGCTCCATTAATACTTAGGTCCGATTGCCGGGTGCCTAAAGCCAGAAACGGTGCCCCGGCGAGCATGCCCGGCCGAGTCCCCACTATTTTTGCGCAGCACGCCCGGCGCCGGGGGTGTGGGGATCTGCTGCCACTGCCACTTCCTTCCAGTGTGTTTTCCCCCGCAGGAATCAGTCTCTTTTTGCTCACTGCATGCCCGCTGTTTCTAACAATAGCACACAACCAACGTCCCGCGGGATCGGGTCGGCGACGGTCAGGGAGACACGGCCACGATGATTTTCCCAACGGGCTGGTACGGGCATTCAGTCGAAGCCTTGATGTCGCGAGCGTATAAAGAGTACTAGGCATCCAATATAGAGACGGCACGAGTGCAACCCTTCTCCAGTCTTTTGTCTGACCACCGAGCCGCCTCTTTGAATGACATCTCACTACCATCTTGATCACGCTTCCTCGTTGTGTCATATCACAACAACATCCCAATAGACGACAAATTGCAAGGTTGCAAACATGTCACAACCGTGCACTCTAACAACATGTTCCGTCTCGACGTCTCCCTACGGCTACCGGCCCAGCCAAGAGGCCCCCGCCATCTTCATCGCCATCTCCTCAATCTGCCTCATCGCCAACGCGGCCATCACAGTCCGGGCCTCCCAGACACAACAACAAAAACACTCGGCGACGGTGCCGTTCGCCATGTTAGTCACACTGGCATGCACGCTTGAGGTCATCGGCTGGGCGGACCGTCTCGCGGGCTGGAGCGATCCCTGGGCGATGTACCCGTTCATGCAAGGCAAAGCACTTCTCACCATCGCCCCTGTATTCCTCACGTCAAGGTATGTTTCTCCCTCTTTCCCATAATTCAAACTTAGAACGGCTACTGACAAACTCCATCCAGCATCTACGTCTCCCTCGGCCCCATGGTCCACATCCTCGGCACAGAACATTCCATCCTCCCAGCACGCCTCTACGCCGCCCTCCTCCTCCCCGCAGACCTCCTCGCCCTCACACTCCAGCTCGCCGGCCTCGCCCTCAGCTTCAGCAACGCCCCCTCCGCCATCCTCACCGACACCAAAACGCCCTCCTACACCCCCGCCCCCGCCGGCGCCAAGCTCGTCACAGCCGGACTCGCCCTCCAGCTGGCGACCCTCATCGCCGCCGCGCTCCTCCTCGCCTCCGTCCTCGTCCGCGCGGCGCTCTCGTACCGCCGGTACGGGTACACCACGTTCCACCGCGACGCGGGCTACGTCCCGCTCCCGCGGCGCTTCCGCATCTTCGCGATGGCCGTGCCGTCGGCCATGGCGGTCCTCTTCGGGCGGCTGTGCTTCCGGGTGGCGGAGTGCGCCGGGGGAGTGTCCGCGAAGGACGGGGAGGGGCTGTTCGTCGGGCTGGAGGGGCTGCTGGTTGCGTATGCGCTCGTGGCGCTGGTGGGATGCCACCCGGGGCTGTTCCTGCGGGACGGGCGGTTCGTGTCGCGGATCGAGGCGGAGGCGTTGGTTGGGATTGATGCGGTGGGCAGCGGGCCGGCGATGGCGAGGATGAGGGAGCGGGAGAGGGAGAACGAGGCGGGGCTGGAGGAGTTGAGGAAGGTGTATCGGGCGCATGTTGAGGAGGAGCAGGAGCGGTTTGGTAGGTTTGAGAGGTGATTTTTGCGTTTTGTTCTTGGAGTTTGGATTTGGAAATGATACCCCCCTTGGAAGCGACTTGTTTGTTTGCAAGATATACCCTCGCTTGTTTGGATAAAGTTAAGCATTATGTCTCTTTTAAGTTTTGGGATAAGCTCAATATACCCATTTATTATGATGCTTTGACTTGATCTTTGAAGGAATTCAGGCAGTGTCCTGATTATACGTCGTTGATGCTGGAGTTCTCACGACAAGGAATGGCGCATGTGCATGTTAGTTAAGCGTCTTTCATATACTCTCACAGAACTTGGAATGTTTTGACAGCCTCACAACATGTCATCGTCATTCAATATTACTGGGTCCGCTATTTAAAGAATTGAGGTTGACAGCCAGCCTCTAATCTGCAGCAATCGCTTCTGTGCTGGTCATTTACCCCTGAAGTCTCAGCAGTATACCATCAAGGGGTGCTGGCTGGCTGTAAGTTGCAGCACGATGTTCGAATATTACTCTTTGAACTGTCCCTTGGCTTACTTCGCTGTGGTGCTGTCGTCCGCGCAGAATTCAGGATAATACTCGAGGAGGACTGCACTTTTTCAGTGCTGCATGCCCTCGAACCCCCTTAGTAAAGACTGGCTCAAGCGAGGTTTAGCTGAGATCTCAACTGTTTATCGCAGAGGCGCTGATAACGATTGTGGTGGGGGTTGCAGGAATTATGGTCTGTTTGAACTAATATACTGGCTCAATAGCTACTTCATCCCACAGTTAACAGTATTCATGTTTTAACAAGATAACTACCTATAAAACAACGAAGTGATTTAATTTGAAGCTACGCCACGAGTAAAAGCGGTGATTTTCTCCTTTGTTCTGTGTTTCAGAGAAAGCCAGCCTTATTTCACCAATGAACTTATTAATTCCATCAGCTCGCGATGTAGACAAAATTTTGGGCAGATCCATCATTGACACAATCGAACCAATACACAACGAATGGTGGAGAGGGGAGATGGTCATGACGGGCGACGGTGATTGAGGTCTCTGAGAGCTTTGTGCAAACAGTCAACTCTTGCTGCGTGCATTTCGGTAGGGAGAGAAATACTCGACCTTGCTTCTGTAAGAAACAACTACAAAGCGGAAGCCGAAATTGTTTCGTTTGGAATGCGTGAAGTGGACGCATGGCCCAGTTTCTTATAGAA
The DNA here is from genome assembly GCA_025328335.1 of Colletotrichum sp. SAR 10_65. Taxonomy (NCBI): domain Eukaryota; kingdom Fungi; phylum Ascomycota; class Sordariomycetes; order Glomerellales; family Glomerellaceae; genus Colletotrichum; species Colletotrichum sp. SAR 10_65. The sequence continues at coordinate 31,556 of JAKMWQ010000039.1, forward strand.
AGCAAGAAGTTTGTAGGCCCCGACAGTCATGTTGCCTTGTCTCAGCTGATACGATCCATGGAGCTCACACAGCGGAGATACCTTCAGGACGATAGTAAAATGCAGTGAAGTTAACGGCAACCCGCATGACTGGGACTCTTCCTTTGGATGCTACTCGCTCAATTCTGGCGGCTTGCATTAGTGTTATGCAGTGAAGGAACGGACTTGGATTCACTGCAAGCCAGGCTTTCCAGAGCTCCTTCCATCGGGGGTCCTTGGGCCAGTCGTTGATTGGCCACTTGTATCGGACAAGGGTTACATCCTCGAAGCCGACCTCTGCCATCAGGGGTTTGAGCTTGGGCGGCTCAATAAAGACGCGACCGAAGTTGGCCGCGGCCTCCTTCAGGAGGATGGCGAAACGCGCGAGTGCGCAGTCCGGCGGGAACGAGCCGTCATCGGCTTGGGGGTCCATCTCGGCCTCTTGGAGTTCAACATAGCCTCCAGGAGCCAGATTACTGCCATGTTGTGAGTGATGCGATGTCTATCAATGAATAAATGCAGTCAAAGGTCGAAAACGTCTTCAAGAGCGTGAATGACGTACTCGTAGCACTTTGTCAAATACTCTTTCCAGCTGGAAACGCCAGAGGTCATGAAGCGACTGTGGATGTAGTCGAACGGTTGCGAGTAGGTCCATTCCTCATCGATATCGTCAATTTCAAATTTGACGTTTGGTACGACGCTAAGAGACATCTGTCAGCCTTTCTCTTTCTGCTCGCTTCATATTCACCGTATAAATCTGGCTGGGTTGGAGACAGATCTACGCCGTACACCTGAAGACAATGCAAATTAGCTCCTTGACAAAGTACGATTTAGGATTATTCATCGGTGTAAAATACCTCGGCCTCGGGATGATCTTCTGCATATTGGATGGCCCAAATGCCAGTGCCAGTGCCTACGTCGAGAGCACGTTGAATATGCGCACCCACCTGACAAGGCGGAGAGATACCCAGACGCCCGCCAAGTGTCACGAGGAACATGTGATGTTGCATGTCTGTAAAAGAGTCTCTTGTTAAGTCACGAAATCGTGGCACAACGAGAGATTTGGCTGGTAGTTCTTACCCATTCTATCGTTCTCACGTTCGTCGTTTGGCATGTTGTATTCTAGATGTTTCTGTGAGTAGTGTTGCCGGGAAAATGGAAACGGGCAGTGGTCTCTTACTCCCTTCCTTGTAGCGATGGTATGTTCTGCCATTTTCTAAAACATAGTCGCGGATTGAGTCGGCTAAGCTAGTGGTTGACGAGGCAAGACTCTGTTTGGAACAGACATTAGCAACACATGGCGTGAAGAAGGCCCTGGGAAGTAATATATACCTGGGTTTCCACCCCATTTTCGTCTGAAAGCTGCGAGTGAAATCAGCCATACCCCTCTCAAAGTCGCAAACCACAATCATTTCATCATTACCTCGTCCTCAGGGACAAGTTCGACTTCTTGATCGACCTGCTGGTCTCCTACTGGCTGATTCATGATGGGCTCTACACTGAGATGAAACTACTGATTTGAAGCCAATATTGGTAGCAGTGTGGCTCTTCCTCGCTCGGAAGGAAGAATTGGGACACCTAGATAGCAAAGTTCGCGGGCGACTCGGCCGTCTTGTAGTGGGCACTCCCAACACGTGAGAATAGAACCCCTCTTTCTTGGCCGGAAAGATGCAGCATACAGTTTTAAGAAGAACCAACAGAAAGAGAGAATTATATGCACGTCCGCGGCGAAACTGTCTCTTTACGTCTAAAGTGGAGTGCTAATGGCTTGATCATGTACATTGCAGAAGCAAACGGATGTTTGCATGATCTCTACCGCTCAATTACAGATATTACTGGTCGCTGAGGATTCGACTGCGTAGCTGTATGCACGCCACCAAGAGAAGAGGTGTGAGCGGCACAGTATCTGGCACAAGATGTTTGACAGGCAATGGAACACCGAAGAAAACCCTCGCAGCTCTACATATTTATGTAGCTTATTGGTTTATTCGATCGCAACTCAGGAACGAATAGCCCAAATGTGTACAAGAGGTAAAGTTTTGAAGCAACTACATTTTGACCGAATCAAGGTTGACTTTGACACTTTCACGAATTCTAGCCGCAGGACCATCCGCCCACTGTGTCGTGTTATCATCTGTCTTGTACAGACTCATATTGAAGCGGGTGAACAAGTTGGCAAGACAGAGATACATCTCCATGTAAGCGACGCTTTGAAGTGTCAGTCTCTCCACATGAACTTAGCCAACGATGAGCACTCACTTCAGTCCTATGCAAGCGCGTGTTCCTTTACTGAAGGGAACGAACCACTTCTCCAGCTCCCATCCATTCTCTCCGAGCCAACGCTCTGGGATAAACCTTTCTGGTTCCGGAAAGATGTCCGGGTTGTCATGGATGGTTCTGATCGCCTGGGATACAGTCGACTGTTTCAAATTTGAGCAATGGAACAATTAAATAGCAGCTTGTAAACGTACCCCTCCAGGAAGAAAATGACCAGCGACGTATACACCTCCAGCAGGAACTCTGCGGGGAGTGATTCCGGGCACTGGTGAAGACAAGCGAAGAATCTCTTTGCACACAGCGGTCAAGGGGGAGGTCAGCATGGGATTATGGGCGACTGGGCCGAGTTACTGACCAGGTATGGGAGATTGCAAAGTTCGCGGTACTCGAAAAGTCCCTCGGCATTTGTCTTCACCGTCTTCAACTCGTCGAGCATCTTGTTCAGCTTCTCAGGGTTCTTCAGAAGATAGTAGGTCCCGAGACTGAGACCAATACCTGTAGTGTCGGTACCAGCAAAGCAAAGTACAAAAGCCTCGTCTACAAGCGCCTCTCTGTTCAGCCCATTGGGCATTTTAGCATTGGAGCGGAGCAGCAGGTCAAAGTAAGTGGGCCGTCCATCAGACGCTGTTGTCAAGCCTTTAGCTTGCTTATCTTCGATTTCTCCAATCCATTCAGAGCATTGCTGGTATCCAGAGTCAGTGAAAAATAATATCCAGAGTTCTGGTCAATGGATTACCTTGCGGAAGGCCGCGAATCCTGGTATTATCATACCAGCTATGCTCATTGGCAAGCCAACGGCGAGGCGGTTCATCAGGGGAAAGTGTTTCGTGAGAAGAAAATTGTCTGCGAATTTCGTCATGGCGTCCAGAAAAGGGGGCATCTCCTCGTCTGAGTCCACGAAGTTCATTTGTCGATCAAACAGAACAGACATGATCGTGTCAACCTTTGTACAACTTAGCGAAGCTCTTTTCTCCACCTGTTATGTTAAGACCTACTGTGACGGATGACCACAAGGCCTGAATGTTCAGCGGGGCTCCTCTGTCGTAAGATCTCTGTGCCCTGATCATAGCCCTTTTAACAACATCCAAGATCGAAGGAGCCAGCTGATCCATCTGTTTGGTCGAGAAAAGGGACTTGACGGTGTTTCTTCGCTGCTTGTGCTCTTCCGGGTCAATAAGCATGACAATGGAGTATTTCAATGTGCCGAAAGCCTGGTAGAAACCCGAGTCTTTGAGGTATCGGCTGTTATTCGCATAAACCCTGTTCACGAAGTGAGTCACTTCTTTGGTAGTTCATCAGGAACAGAACTCACTCCCTGAAAAAGCTGGGATCGCTAACGTGTATGCGGTCGGGAGAGATGCGGATTACAGGCCCTGCACGAATTGCAATGTAAGCACTGTATTTCTTTAGGCCGGTGTCCGCATCACTCACCATATTTCTCGTGCAGAATCGGGTATTGCCTGACAAGCTGACCGTCCAGAACAACGTCGTAGTAAAATTCGTACCAGCTCGTCGCCGCGGCGTACCAAGGTCCGGGGATCTTTCTAAGAGGATGAAAGAAGAGCCTGTAGAACAGTAGCCCGATGGAATACAGCAAACCCCCCACCAAAAGCATCTGTATGCTGCCCAACACAGAATATGTCAGGGCCATGGTCAAGGGCTAAGACAGGAGCTCTTGCATGCAAAACTAAAATCAACAGAACTGTAAGTCAACTTGTCTAAAGCAACCAAGATAGTTCAAACAAAATCAAAGACCGGGTAGAATTCTCAAAAAGAAGACATGGGAATGGCACTGACGACCTTATAAACTGTCTGTCGCAGGCTCTTCAACCCCTCACGTGTATTTCCAAGACATCTTCTCTGCAATATTCATGCGGTATGAATGCAATGTGACACTTTTTGTATGACATCCCCCGCATCTCTGCATTGGTTTCGGGCTATCATGGCGACTAATACTGCCAATCGCAATATATTTGCTTCACTCCCCCCGACAAATACAACTGGTAATGCGGCCTGTTTGGTTGGTTCGGACAGTGTCGATGCATTAGGCAATCGTCCCGCAGCATCAACTCCACCTCTCAATGCAGGATCATTTATTCACCAGAAGAAAGAACAAACTTTGTTCCGCTGCCCCCGAGACCCTGGCAGACGTCTTTCTTCAGGCTTCAGCTATCGCAGGCTGACAGTTGTTTTCTCTCAACCAACAGCCAGACTTCTGCCCCCATGGTCGTAACAGGGCTGCGCCTTCAGCAGTAAGGCAATATTGTACCAACACAGAACACATGTAAATGCTCTCATTGGCTCGTTACAAATTTCTCGGCGTAAGGGAGCCGAAGCATTTTCCCTTTTCGCACATGTCTGACCGGGGTTTATCCCAATGCCCCATATGCGGCAGAGTCTGTTCCGGTTTCTAGGCACCCTCTGCGAATTGCTCCATTACAATCATGTTCGGATGGCCGAGTCTAGAAAGTTGTGAATCAATAGATTATCAAAGGCCTTGCATCAATTCTGACTCACCGGGCACGTGGACAAGATCTTGTGCTGTGCTTCAGCTTTCCAATGCCCATGAGAGATATCTCACCTGAAGCCTTGCTTACTCGGCTCCCAGTAGGTGCACCATAACTTCATTCTTTGCATGAATGTTATCGCACTAGGCTTGGAATTTTACATATTTCTTGATTTAGCAGGAAAGTGTACCTTAGAATATTCCTCCGTCGTGTTTGCTAGGCCACTGACTATTTTTTATCCTATCTCTTCCATGCACAAGTGCAACTTCAGCCTTATGGCAAATCTAACTGATCCTGCAGGATTATTGGTGCCGTTCAAGATGTGGCTTGTATTGCAGCCACTTGCTACTAAAGTCAGCTGGACGAATTTACACATTCGTTCCATTTAGCTCTTTTCGGTCCATAGTTGCAATCATCCGTCAGAAACCAAGAAACTTACGAGTCATGAGGATAAGATAAGCCTCTTTGAGGGCAACGAACTCCTGCGGCACAAGAGGTTGAGATGACGTGAGGTCTGTGGTTCGGGCGTTCCGGGTCAAAAGAGGCTCCATTCTGACGCCCCCGGAGGAAGGCGTTGGGGGCCGTATTGCCCCGACTGCTGAAGAAAGATGTATGTGGGGATCCCAGCAGTGGGGGGCTCAACATCCTCGGTGAGATATCGTGTTGGTGCTATTGTGATTTCTGAGTATTTCTGAGCGTCCAAGAAAATGACAGAAAGTTGTAAATGGGGTCACGGAGGCGCTGTTAGGCAGACAGACCAAGAACAATGATGAAGCCCCCAGCCTTTCGCTCTTATCTCAACTATATAATGGTCTCGAGTTTCCTGCCTCATTTGTGCTTTCCCAAGACCATCATCGAAAACTGGACATTCACATCTTTATGAGCTACGCGAGTGTATCTCAAACATTCAAAATCTCTCAATATTCTCATGACAACATGCCTTCGAATGCGAGCGAGTATGGGGTTTCTTCCCCCCTTGAGTACGTTCCTGGGTCTCCGGATACCTCGAGTACACCCCCTGAATCAGATGATGAAACTATCTCTCCCAACCTTTCCTTCAAGAAGGGGCGTTTCAATTCAGCACGCAAATCCGTGCGCATTCCGGATTTATGTTCCTCGATTCTCTCAACTGAACCTGTTGTCAACGCCAACTATGAGAAGGTCAAGCTTGAGGCAGACAATTGGATCAAGGAGTGAGCCAGTACCTACCTACCCTCCTACAAACATCTCGAACTAAGACGTCGTCTAGGGTGTTCCAATTTGATGAGACCGCAGCCAAGAAGAACGTCAAAGCTGATTTTGCCTTGATGTGCGCGCTTTCGGCTCCATATGCTGACGCAGAGGCCCTTCGCATGATGGTCGACTGGCACAATTGGGTAAGTAATAGTGCTATCACACTTCTCTTCATGCGTGACTGACCTTGATTGTTAACATAGGTATTCATCTTTGATGACCGTATGTACTCTTCATGTATCTACTTCTCAGCGCGACTGACACCATGCAGAATTTGATGAGGGTCACCTGAAAAACGACCCAGTCAAAGCCAAGGAAGAGTTGGATGCTCACTGGGCCATCCTGGAGGACCGGAACCCACCGGTGCAGCTTCATGAGAACTCAATCAGGTATGTCTTTCAGACGACCTGGGATCGTGTGAAGAAGGTATGTCATTTACCGAGGTAAATCGTCCACGCATGTTTTCACTCGGCTAACAAATCGACAGAGATCATCAGAAGGTATGATGAGACAATAACAAGTGCGGCTTCGTCTTCTTACTGAATCATTTCTCTAGATTTGCAAGAGCATTGGAAGGTTTCCCACAAGATGTACTTTGATGGACTTCTCGGCCAAGTGAAGGTGGCACATTCGCAGTCCGCCTTCACACTCACTGTTGATGAGTACATGAACTTCCGACGTGCTACGATTGGAACAGAGCCATCGTTTGCCCTTGTCGAGTAAGAGCAACTCTCATCTTGTCGTCATAAGCCTGCTAACCAGTTGCTATGAAGGTACGCTCATGGCATCAACATCTCACAAAAGTACCTTGGCCATCCGTCCGTGCGAGAATGTGAACGCGTCTCAGCTGATCTTGTCATCTTGTGAGTAAAGTTGACCTATATATTGTATCTCACTAACACAATTCAGCGTCAACGACATTCTGTCATATCGCAAAGACTTGGTGGGTTGTCCGGTCTGGCCAGACGTTACGCGGAGCCCATACTGACGAGAAATTACATAGGAACAAGGAGGCGAGCATAACCTCATCTTGCTGCTCAGGGCCCAAGGCTTCAGCGAACAGGAAGCCATTGATCAGATTGGTGATATGATACTGGAGTGCTACCGATCATGGTACAGGGCCTTAGCGGAACTGCCAGTTTGGGGTGAAAGTGTGGACAAGGAAGTGCTCAGATACATTGAGGCTTGCCGCACTATTGCTCTTGGCAACCTCCATTTCACGTAAGTGGCCCTCGCAAAATGCTCTTTTTTGGGGCTTCGCTAACATTGCGGCTAGGTACACGAGTGAGCGATACCTTGGCCATGAGGGAGCTCAAATTCGTGAGACTCGCATCATGTCGCTTCCTGCCTAGGTTTGTGTAGTTTAAAGCGATAATGGAAGGATTGACCCTCAGATTGGGTTTTATATCAACTGATCAAGCGGAGGGAGTCAAGGATAGATTGGCTTTTGTGTTTCTAGAGATAGACTATCAACGCTGATATATTTGTTTTTGCGGTCTTCAAACAAAGTCGAAAGGGACGCCTTGCATAAGTGACCAAACACATCAACCATTTTAGGAGACACGTGAAAGGGTATGAAGGAAAACATCGCAACAACATCGTGAACTCAAATGTATTGACCTGATCTATGGAAGAAAATCCATGACCATGACCAAGATCTTGGGACGACTTCCCCCAAACTCTCAGAATTTAGATCATGTATCAGACAGTAGATAAGCTTTTGAATATCAATACATCTGCCTCAACGATTATTCTGTCTCCCGTCATCGTTTTCTGCAAGCGTTCTCTTATTCTGCTGTCTCCCTCTTACATCGTAATACCGAAGCAAGACAGGCGGCATACATCCAATGCGGCGACGTAAATGCTTCCAGGGAAAGAACAAGCCAATCCTCAATGAGAACGTCGAACCTGCCCATGAGTCCGATTTGTGTTTGCTGATATTTCAAGCACCCCAGTGTTGCCACATGTATCACTAAGGGCATGAATTCTTCTAGAAATAGTTTTGGAGTCTTCAGACTAGTTGGAAACCAGAGCGGACGATTGTACATGGCAACTATGCTCTTGCTGCGGACAATGGAGTGCGATACAACCCACTCAGTTTCACACGTAGTTCTCTGCACGATCGATGTAGATTCCCGCGTCAGATCTTGAATACTCGCAGAATGATTCACAGCGGAGATGAGGAGCACGGAAGAGCTCACCCGAATGGGCACCCCTCTACGATCATTGGTGTTTGAAAGGGACCAAGTACTTGTCTTTGAGAGATCGCTGAGGTGCAATCGTCCACCAACCTCATTCGCTTTTGTCGTCGGGGGAAGAGATCTGAGGTCCGGCACGCCAGGATTTATATTGAAGCTTTTTAGTCTTTGTTCATGAGAATTGACCATAAATTGGTTGGTTTTAATGAAGAACTGAACGATGATGCCTGCCTTTTACTTGTCGACATACAGGTAATACTCGCCCTACCAGTTCCCCTCTCTATTTCTATGGGGAAAGCATGGACACATACCTGCTTCGACATCGTTGAGACTCGCTATTAATGACCACATAGCAGCTGTTCTACGACTTCTCTTCCAGAAGAATGTTTGCCTTGGATCGTTCTATGTCTAGCTACATGGATTTTATGTTGACATCCCGTCCGAAGGTCAAAGGTTCCATCTCGATGACCCATGTGGAACATGTCCAAGGCGGTGTCCAATGTTTTTTTTTGATCTTGAATACACAACCGACAGGGCCGATCGGAAATAAAGACGGAATTAGGTTGAAGTTTTATGCAATGTGAGAGCCTAGCCCTTGTAAGTGTTGTTGGGAGGGTCATTTATGATAAAAGGTCCGTTTACGCGTCCATTGACACCACCACCATTGGCCTTGCGAGAGAGCGATGTCTGGGTAAGCGCAAGCTACTTATATAGATCTCACCAGAATGGATGACTCAAAAGGTGCTATGTCTAGGCCCTTTCAGCGACTACCATCATCCTATTTTCATTATGCAGAGTGATCACTGCCTGGACCGCTGCCGGGTTGTCAGCAGGTACCCTTTCACGGCATTTCAACCTCGACGGGGTTCTGCTGTCTGCACTATCATGCTATGCCTCAGGGGAGGATCATCATTGAGTAGATTCCATATCCTGCAGTCCTTCCGCGGACACTGGTATTACTTTACACACGCCACGCGAACTAACAATACATACTGATACACTGGCACAGCGAAACCATTACTCGCTGTCCTCATCACTCTCGACTTTCTTCTTCCTGCCCTTTGCAGGCGCCTTCTTCGCGCCCTTCGTCCCCTTCTTCGAATCCTTGGCAGCCTTTCGGTCAACCTGATCCTGGATCTTACTCCTCTCGCTGGCTCCTTGCTTCTGTAGCTTCTCCTCGAGCTCCTTAAACTCGTCGCTCTCCGCGTCCATGCCAATCAAGCTCTCCAGCAGCTTAATCTCATCCGCCCACACCTTCTTGTCCTCGACACTCTTCCCATTCTCGTCCTTACGATCGATGGGCGTCTCGAGGACCATCGGCATGTCTTTGAATGCGTCATTGTTGACCAATGTATGGAAGGCCCGCAGACCGAGAAAGCCAGTGCCAATGTTGGCATGGAGATCACGATGCGAGGCAAATGGTGCCTTGCTGTCGTTGACTGTCCTTCGTCAGCGTTTTGTTCCTAAAAGTCACCTCGTACAGCACAACTTACGATGGAAAGCCTTCAGGTACTTGTTCCCTACCACCTCATCAAACTCCTTCATCGTCTCCCCAAATACCTCTGGCGTCCGCAAGTCGTAGCCCGCCGCAAACGCATGGCACGTATCAATGCACACGCCCACCCTCTTCTTATCCTCAACCTTGTCGATGATCTCCTTCAAATCCTCAAATTTGGTGCCAATGACATTCCCCGCTCCTGCCATGTTCTCCAGCACTGTGACAACACTCTTCGTCGCCTTATGAGCCGCGTTCAACTGGGCCGCAATTCGCCCGCACGCCTCCTCTCTCGCCTCGCCTCCCGTATTGCCAGGGTGGAAGTTGTACAGCTTGATGCCCAGCTGCTCGCAGCGCTGAAGGTCGTCTATGAAACTGGTATACGCCTGCTTCGCCTTGGCGGCATCTGCCTGCGCGAGGTTGACAAGGTATGACCCGTGCGGGAGGACGTGGGCGCCGGCGTCGTAGTCGCTTGCCTTTGCCTGCTCGAGGAACTTCTTCTTGGCGTCGGCCGCGAGAGGCGGGCTCTCCCATTTGCGTTGGGACTTGAGGAATAGGGCGAAGGCGTTGGCGCCGATGTTGACGGCATTCTGAATCGAGTTATCCACACCTGCGAAGGGGACCGTCAGTTATAAGGTATGGTCATAGGAGGCGAGGGGCTATCTGTACCTCCTGCAGCGCTCACATGAGCACCGATGTACATCGCCTTCTTCAACGAAGAAACAGCTGTTCTGTCTGCAAGAGGCATGTCGTCGTCCTTCTTCGCCTTGCCTTTGGCGGCGGTCTTCCTCTTCTTTACGGGCTTCTCCTCTTCTTCGGCGCAGCTGCCACACTCCTCTTGTTCGTCGTCCGACTCGACCTTGCGCTTCGGAGCGGCCTTGGGGACTGCAGCGGTCTTGGCCTTGGCGGCAGTAGCAGTTGCGCTCTTGGATCCGTTCGCCTTGATGGTGGTCTTCTCCTCGACCTTAGTCTCGACGACAGCTTGCGCCTTCCTGCGAGCCGACGTACGAGGAGGCATTTTCTCCAATGTTCTGAATCTGAGAAAAGCCGAGACTGATGTAAAGGGTAGAGTGGACTTGACGACAGAGTTTTATCGGCGAAATCGGGAGGTATGGTCGAGTTTGGAATTGACGAAGCTGAATGTCGCAGCTCAAAAAGCTCGAGGTCAAGTCGACGCGTCAGACGCGATTGAGTTTCCACGTGGTCATGTGACGTCAATTAAACAGCCCCCTGCTCCTGAGCTCGAGCTGCCGCTCAGTGTAGAAACCCCACGTTCCTCTTGCAGGCCGCAGCTACGTTGTGATCACGACCAGACGAAGGCGCGACGGTGCAGAGTCGTTTCACTACTTCAGATGTTCATCGGCTTCGTTTCGCAATGTATATTGGTTATTGATAGTGATGGAATGCTACCTCTATCCAGGCTTACAAATTTCCTATTCTTATTGCCCCCCGTTTTCCCAATTGACCTCCGGGCGCCAAAACACAAGCAAAATTGAGTCTCTCCTCTGACCAACTCCTGGCCAGCAGCATACGACTAAAGTAGTAAGATTGTATACAGGGTGAAAAGGATGTTCCGTCCAATGTTCGAGAGTGTAGCGACTTAAGCAATGAACTGAAGTTCGGCCTTGCGCTCAGGCGCGAACTGATCCTTGTACGTGTCCCAGATCTTCTGTAGCTCGGCAATGTACAGCTCGTGCAAGCGGTCAATCTCCTCCTGTGATGGCTGAGCGGAGGGGGGCGTGGTGACCTTGATAGGCTTTCCGACGACTATGTTCAGAGGTCTGCGGTAAGGCATCATGCCCACATCGTAGTTGAGGATACCACGTCCGTGAAGCGCGGGCAACGTAAACTTGAAAACGCGGAGGACGAACATTTGGAAGTTGTGCACCCAGGGGTGAGTCTTCGGGCTCAGCTGATCGTAGAGGTCGTTCTCGCCGAAGCCCAAGACAGGGACCAGATCGGCTCCAGTTCGCAGGGCCATCTTGATGAAACCCTTGCGGCCCTTCAAGATCAGTCTCAGAGTTCCGGGCTGAGCCTCGAGGGATTCTCTGGCTCCGCCAACGACGATGGTAACGGCGCGGCCCATACCCTCGCCATTGCGGCCGCCTTTGCTCAAGGTGTTCCAGATCGACTCCTTAGAAACGGATCGGACACCCATCGCCAGAATGTAGTCTCGGTACAAGGGGATGCGGAAGTTGTTGTCAAGAGTCAGCAATGAGTTGGTGATTCCCGGGAACTGCTCATCAAAACCAAGAGCGTTGGTCGCAAAAGCGGCGAAAGCGCCATGCGAAATGATTCCATGGGGGTGGTAGCCAAAGATGTACTTCCTGGTAGGTGGCAGATCGTGAGTCTTGTGCAGCTCAGCCGGGTAGTAGTCTGCAAAGAGCCTCCAGATGTAGCGCGAACGCAGCCATTCCGAACGATACTTGAGGTTGCCGTCGGATGCGACGCTGGAGAGTGAGAGATGAATCAGGTAAGGAACCAGGAGCGGCCATGTGAAAGGGATAGCGGCGAGGAAGAAGAAGATGGAGACAAATGTCAGGATGGAAAGACCGTGGAACAGAACGGCTCCCGTCTGCAACCGGCGACTGAAGGGGACCTGAAGAGGTGCAAATCTAATGCCACCAGCTTTCCAGCCGTATCGATGACTGTTCCTCCTTCCGTACGCAGCCAGGGAGAGACGCGGATATTCGTCATCGTCCATGCTCTTCACCGTAGTCGACTCTGGCTTATCTACGTCGAAGCCGTCGACCAATGTCTCGTCGGCGGTGCCCTCGCTTCCAAAGCTCCTCTCTGCATCAGGGGAGTGTCCGTTACTATCCTCGTCGACGTTGCCCTTCGCCACATCTGCGAATGTCGCTTTTCGTTCATCTTGGTTTTCCTTCTTTGGGGTTTCATGAAGGGTCTGCATGTGAATGTCAGTCGGGCTTCCAGCTTGACTGTTCCACACTGTATCTTACTGTGGGCTTCTCCTGTTTCTCGGGAGCAGATTTCTCCTGTTTCTCTTGTTTCTCGGGGGTAGGTTTCGGGGCTTCGGTGGTCGCTGGCTGTGATGGCCCAAGCTCTGGAGCTTCTGCAACGACGTTAATCTTGCGATTCCCTGCCTCGGCCGATTGCGCTGCCAGTTGAGGATTGCTTGGCTTCCGCTCAGCCCTCTTGGACGGCGACTTGGAGCGAGCCGACTTCTTGTTCTTAGGCATGGCTGATTGTGATTTCGTGATGACAGGTGCCTGCTCCGCTCAAAGACATGCAATGGCCAACCGTGTAACAAAGCGTGTGTTGCGGAGGAAGAATGGTATTTATGTGGGTGATCCCTTACCTGGACTGACAGCCACTTTCCCCGTGTCCCCAATGCTAGACATGGCTGAGTCGGCGTCGGATGGCGGTAGGGCCGAAGCTCAGACGGCGACAGACGTGCGTTCGACGGCGCAAGCTAGGCCGGGTTGCCCAGGAACGAGGAGCGAGGGACGAAAGACGCGCAGGGCGATGGCGTCTGTGAACGGAGTCGGTCGACTTCTAGCGGCAGACCCACGGCCTGTTCTCAGTAAGGGGCGAGGGTTTGACCAGCAGTGGTCGGAAACTTTGGGCGCACAGGGTCCGAAGTCTAAGAGGGAGCGGTTCGAGGAATGCACACAGAGCAAGGGCGGAAGGTTGTGGCGGTGGTCGTGTTGGCGGTGGTGGTGGTGGAAGTGGCAGACGCAGAAGAGTTGCGAAACGAAGTTCAGGTTGGCTGCTGGTGCCGACAGCGGGTGAGACGAGTGAGCCAGCTCTGCTGCCCTGGTCGCGGTACCCCCGAAGCTCCCGCCAATGGCGATGACGTGAGGCTCCACATGCCGGCTTGCGGCTGCGCTGCATGCAGGGTTGTCTGCATAAACCGTGCATAACATGCACAAATCCCACATTGCTTTTCGCATGTTTATCAACAACCCCAGCAACTGGGTACGATGAGCTTCCCATTGACATGTGATTGTGGCTTTTGGCTTCCATCGTGTGTCCTTGCGAGTCTTCCAGATCCTGGCCATGAAACGTTCTGGCGCCTGCCGGCAGGCTTCTGTCCATATCCAGCCAACCGCTTAGTCGAATGGAAGTTCAGCAACACCATCGAACACGTCTCCTACCACACTCACCTCCAGGTTGCAATTGGCCCTTGCAGCAGATCCCCAGACCGATCATCACGGTTGTCTTGGACTAATGTTGTTGAGCTGTTGGTCTGAAACTTGCCTAATCCGCAACAGCACGGCGCTGGCCCAATTCATTGGCTGCTGGTAGCGTGCCGCGTTGCCCGTTTATCTTTGCAAAATCAAGAATAGCCACGTTTCCATGTTCAAGTACTTGTAGAGAGCATGCGGAGGGGATGAACTCTGGCATGTGACAAGACAGTTTAAAACGCCCCTTTCAGAGCTCTGGGATCCATCTTGTCAGCATCCGGTCCGTGCCAAGGCGTCCTGTTATCTAAGGGATCGCTTGGACGGCAAGACACGCGACGCTGAAGCTTCTTCAGAGCCTATTTGCGTCCAACTCATTGCCTTTGTTTGAAGGTGTTCTTCAAATATCTGAAAATTACGGTAATCGTTGAATTTCACCAGCGGATGCTGGTCATATTTGACGGGCTGGTTGCTTCTGAATACCCAACATCTTTCGCAATTACCTATGGCTTATTTTCGCACTGTACATAAACCGCATCAATGCGACGAAAATACAGTGATTGCGGGGACATTTGAACTGTACGCTCGATCTGATTTGCCCCTCACTCACTCGACATGAAAATTTCCAGCGTGATGAACCCCACCATCATCTCATCCCACCATTCACCCCGCCGACGTCACAAAAGTCAACAATAATTTGCCCGCACTTTATCACTGCACTTTCTAAGACCACCCAAAATGGCCAAGGCTAAGAAGGGCGGCAAGAGCGACGAGAAGGCGGCCAAGGCAGTACGTCCCTCACCAACATGATTAAGCTTCTATTCCACCTTGCCTAACTTGGACATGGAGTAGGCCGCAAAGAAGGCAAAGCAAGCCAACAAGGGTGAAAAGAAGGCCAAGACCAAGGCTGCGAAGCTCGAGGGCAGCGATGCTGAGGACGTGGATCTCGAGCAAGTGCTTGAGGAGTACAAGAGGCAGCAGGAGCAGTTCCTCAAGATCACCGAGACTGTGGCTGAGGCGCCCCCTAAAGCTCGTTCTGCCTCCACACTCATGGCCTCGCCCTGTGATCGCAACAATTTGCTGCTCTTTGGTGGCGAGTACTTCAACGGTGCATTGGCGCAGTTCTTCAATGACTTGCACATCTACTATATTGACCGCGATGAGTGGAGGACCGTGACGTCGCCGAATGCGCCGCTGCCGCGCTCTGGACATGCGTGGACTCGGGCTTCCAACCCGAACCACATTTACCTGTTTGGCGGAGAGTTCTCCTCGCCGAAGCAGGGTACTTTCCACCACTACTCGGACTTCTGGCGCCTGGAGCCTGCCACGAGAGAATGGACAAAGATTGAATGCAAGGGCAAGACACCTCCGGCGAGAAGCGGTCACCGCATGACATACTGGAAGCAGTACATCATTCTGTTCGGTGGTTTCCAAGACACTTCAAACCAGACAAAGTATCTCGCCGACTTGTGGATCTTTGATACCCAGAACTTCTCGTGGTTCAGCCCAACGTTGCCTCCGGCTCAGTTGAAGCCTGACCCTAGATCATCCTTCACACTGCTCCCCCACGAGCAGGGAGCGGTCCTCTACGGAGGCTACTCCAGAGTCAAGGCCACGGTTGCAGCCAACAAGCAAGCCAAGGGCTCTGCTCAGGGGCAGAGGAACATCCTGAAACCCATGGTTCACGATGACTGCTTCTTCCTCAGAATGTCTCTGCCTGCCGAAGGCTCACCGGCCACCGCCCCTCCCGTTGTCCGCTGGGAACGACGCAAGAAGCCTGCCAATGCTCCCAACCCCAAGCGCGCGGGTTCCACCATGACATGGCACAAGGGACGTGGCATTCTGTTTGGAGGTGTGCATGACGTGGAGCAGAGTGAAGAGGGCATAGACAGCGAGTTCTTTAGGGAGTTGTTTGCGTGGAACATTGAGCGTAATCGCTTCTTCCCGCTGGTTCTTCGCAAGGCCCGTCAACAGAAGAAGCAAGTCGTCGAACAGCGCGGTGGCCGTCGTAACAGAGCCCAGGATCGAGAGGAAGAGCTTCTCAGACAGCTGGCCGCTCTGGAGACGGGCAAGTCTTTGGAGGACGCCGAGGACATGGAACTCGACAAGAAGGAGGAGTCTGAGGAGGAAGTTAAGCCTTTGAGGGAGATGCCCATCACCATGGAACTACCTCATCAGCGATTCAACGCTCAGCTTGCCGTTCAGGACGATGTGCTTTACATCTATGGCGGCACGTTCGAGCAGAAGGATCGCGAGTTTACATTCGACGATTTGTATGCTGTGGATCTTGGAAAGATGGACGGATGCAAGGAGATCTTCAACAGGCCCGTCGAGGACTGGATCGTGAGCGCACTCGAGTACCTTCTATCCGTTGCCATACTGACATTGCATAGGATTCCGAGGATGAAGACGAAGACGACGAGGACGACGAAGATGATGACGACTATGACGAGGATGAGGATGAGGAAATGGAGGAAGAGGAGAAGCCGAGACTGCATACGGAAAGCAAGCGCAAGAAGAAGGTCGACGAAGCGTCTGTTGCCGGTTCTGAAACCACCGCGGCGGCATCGACGGAGGATGACGATACAGAGGCGACAGAGGAGACGGTCGATGACGGCCTTCCTCATCCTAGAGTAAGTGAAACCCCGCAAACATTGGAATCGCATCTTTTTCTAACGACGGCACAGCCCTTCGAGTCCCGTCGTGACTTCTTTGTTCGTACCACCGCGGAGTGGCAGGAGATTCTTATGACCAACTTGCGGTGGAAGAACATTCAACCAGAGACACTCGCCATCAAGGAAATCAAGGCGAAGGCTTTCGAGCTCAGCGAAGAGAAGTGGTGGGACTGCAGAGAGGAGATCACGGCTCTGGAGGAGGAGCAGGAAGCTGCTGGCATCCAGGAGGTTGTATCGCTTGCTGAGAGGGGCGATGCGTCTGGTGGTGCCAAGAGACGATGATCCATCAAATATCCAGCCACATAGAAATGATGAAAATGTTCGTTGACAGCATTGCAAAATGGAGGTATTGAAGGGTTGGCCTTTCGATTCGATGCACCTGTCTGACCACTGAAGTGTCTCACGTGACCTCGCGTCTTCATTATCGCCCCTCCGGAGGCAGCTACACCCTCTGTCGCAAAAGCCACTTCAAGCAAACGCGTGAAACCAAAAGACCAGCCAAGCACTCCGCGATTTGGGATCCTATGAATTCTGGATCTACTTGGATCCGTGGTTCGGTGATTACACTGTCATTTGTGTCCATTTTCAGTTCACCATGCCGATCGGCATTCAGCGGCTCAACGCGAAGCGCTCGCACCCAAATGATCGCATCATCTTCATCAAGCCGCTGAAGGGACCAGGCGAGAAAATCGCCCAGGACTATCTGGAGAGAATTGCGGCGCAATGCTGTCAGTTTTCCACATGATGCAGACCGAGGAACCTGGCTGACTGAAAAAGTACCCATCATGAAAGAAAACCACCTATCGGTGATGTCATTGGAAGAGTATGAGCCGAACCCTGAGTTTGTCGGAAGAAACTTCAATGCCGGCGAAATCGTGCAGCTGGTTCTCAAGTCGCGCTCTGGGAGATGGCTTCCGTTTGAGTATGTCCAGATGGTCATGATGCACGAGTACGTACGCACTGTTCGAAGACGACATCCCGTATCTCACCATCTTGTAGGTTGGCGCACTGCAAACAAATGAATCACTCCAGAGCATTCTGGGCCGTCAGAAATCAGTACGCAGAGCAAATGAGAGGCTTGTGGCAGCGAGGCTACACCGGCGAAGGCATCTGGGGTCGTGGCACCTTACTGCAGACGGGCGAATTCCAGAACAACGTGGCACTTCCTAGCGAGCCATTGCCGGAGCATCTCTGTGGCGGAACATATCGCTCGCGCGGTCGCAAGAGAAAGGCCAAGCCCAAGCTCTCCTACAAAGAACAGAAGGAACGTCGGATTATCAAGAAGTTTGGCGCAAACGGCGTTGCGCTCGGTGCGGATGAGGAGACCAAAGTCAAGCTGGAGGGCGGCAAACGCACTCAAGCAAAACCTCGCGTGGCTGGGAGTGCCAGAGGTCGCGAATTACGAGCAGCGGCAGCATTAGCGCGCTTCGGCCAGCAGAAGAAGGAACCCCAGGAGGACTTCACAGTCAAAAACGAGGAGGACAGCACGGAGAGCGAGTACGAGGATGACCCGGTGGATGTCAAGTCCGAGGATGCCATTGATATTGATGGCAAGAAGATGCTTGACGGCAAGGGTCGCGGGATGATAAAGGTCTGCGAGGACGAGAACCCTGACGATCAGGATGCGCAGAATGAGCTCCAAGAGCTGCGCGCATCTGTCAAACAGTGGCGACAAACACATCTCAGTTTCAAACGCGAAGACGAGCCCTCGGCATCGGCAGCTCAACCGAAAGCAAACAAGCCAAAGCAAGAGAAGCGAAATACCACGACGGATCGAGTCTCAAAGCAAATAACCCCGCCGAGAGTCAAAAAGGAAGAAGACGTTGAAGACGAGCCAGCGCCGATTTCGGAGATTGAGAGCGCACCACCGCCGGTCAAGAGAGAAGCAGATGACGATTCGCGGCCATTGCCAGCCGGCCGTCCGAGCTCGCCGATGCGTCCGTTATCAGTTACCGATCACACAAGAGCAGCGCCTTCGTACATCCGCTGTGGAGTGTGCTCTTTTGAGAACCCGCTCCTCTCGATAACCTGCGAGATTTGCTCCCACGTGTTTGACCCGGCAAGCGTGCCGAACTCCTGGCGGTGCGACCGTGAGCTGTGCCATAGCACTCAACATATCAACCCCGGCGACTTCGGGGTCTGCGGACTATGCGGCCAAAGAAAGAAGCAAAACTGATTCAAGCCAGCAACTGGTCGCCTCCGAAGATTCATGACAAATGTTTTGGGTGCTTTGCCAACAGAGCATCACGTTGCTTTCTCGATGAGCAACTTGCAGGAAAACTGATTGCCAGGATGGCGGAAAGGAAAAAGTCATGAGCTATGAGGCTATGAACGCATGTTAATATCAATCACTATCCGCCCCCTGCAGAACTGACTAAGGGGACGGGCCATAAGGCTCATTTTCTTGGCAGGGCAGCGGGTCCTTCACTTTCGCGATAGATTATCTACCTGTTATTCTGGGAAACGATGACCTCCTCCGTCCCAAAAGTTCGTACTCAATTTACGAGAAAAAAGCTTCAGCCCAAGACAGTATTTTAGGCTCACTTGTCAAGTCTTCAAGTAAAGTTCGGCTGGGCTGGTCCCAGTGGAACCCGGACCGTCCGCAGCGTCCGCAGTGCGCTGAAGAGCGGTTCGCCTAACCGACACCCTTGGCTGGTCCAAGAGAGTGGCGTCCAGCGGCTTAATCTGTGCGAAACATGGAGAAGGGAAAAAGGAACCACCAGACCAGAGCCGATCGATGGAGCAGGGCCTTTTGAAGTGGGCTGTTGCGAAATACCGACCGGCGCTGCGTTGCCGAAGTGACGTTCTTCTCGCAAGGTCTTACGAAAAATGACTTGCTTGCGGGCTTTTCACAACACACAATCACCAGAAAGCCAAGAGGACACATTTTCAAGTTTTCTACCGCAGCCAAGGGGAATAAAACAAGAAATATCAAAGGAGGAGTTGTTCGGGATTGTCAGGGCCAAGAGCTCCTCCTGTAAGGGCTTCTCGGTACTTTGTTTGCACGAACTCGTTTGCGCCGCCTCCTCGATGACAATTGAATACAACCCAGAATGCCGGGAGCTATGGACGGCGCGTGCGGGACTTTGGGTTTTTTCAAGGTTCGCTAAGGTGTCTGATAAACAAAAGATCAGCAAGCTTGGACAGACGTGACTTCAGCATGGTTGTCACAGATGGATTGCACTCTGTGCCTATTCTCGGGGATCTGCTCTATATCGCAGCGCATCCTATTGACAAGCTACAGCGAATCAGCCACCACAAATCAGCCAACCAACCCAGGCAGGCAATAACCAGAGCAAAGCAGAACGGGATAGCCAAGCTATCTTAAGCCTCAGCCAAGGGTTTCGCTATCCCCTTCGTCACATCATCGCGCACCCCGCGGCACTTGTGGTTGGTGATAGCTCCAACGTTCGAGATCGCGAAACTAGTTAGCCCAAAAGAGGGAGGTCGAGGCCCGATTTCTCTTCCCCTCTGCGCATCCCCGGAGCACACGCACGACTGCGGTAGGTGGTAGTCGCTACCGCGCCGGAGGGACCCAAGTGCGAGCCTGCGATGTTCTTGTCAGACGGTGGAGATTCGCGGGAATACCGGGATGGCCCCACTGCTCGAGTTTCAGAAGCCTTAAAATGGCACCTCGTCGTCTGAACCGAACGGCATGGGGGGCCCATGTTTCACTTTGCGACTCCGGATGGGCGCCGCGGAAGACAACTGGCCCGCCTGTGAGCAACGCCTGTGGCCGCCTGCTGGCCTTGCGAGTGATCACCGAAACTTGTTCCTGTGTTCCTCCCCTTCCCCCTTTCCGCTTCCCGACCTTCCGCAACTCTCAGTGTCGTGCTCAACGTCGGTTGCGCTCATCACCGTCC
Organism: Colletotrichum sp. SAR 10_65; assembly: GCA_025328335.1. Classification (NCBI taxonomy): domain Eukaryota; kingdom Fungi; phylum Ascomycota; class Sordariomycetes; order Glomerellales; family Glomerellaceae; genus Colletotrichum; species Colletotrichum sp. SAR 10_65. The sequence continues at coordinate 51,967 of JAKMWQ010000039.1, forward strand.
CCTTGCCCCCGTCTGAATTCCTGCCCATGACATGACGTCCAGAGAGGAAGACCCCTGCACGCGCACCGCCCGGTATCGAACCTATCGAACCTCATGCGCCGAGAGCACCAGCCCAGCGCCAACCGTCGATCCGGGATAGCGACTAAAGAGCCCCCCTGACCTTGGGCTCCAGGCCCAATGAGGTGGTGACTCGAGGTTTAGCCTAACGGTACTAAGGTTAATGGGGACAACCTGCCAAAAAAGACAGGTCGTGAACCTGCGACTTTCGAAGCTGCCGGCCCCAAGCCACCATCGCGCAACGACCTCTCTCTGAGTCCACGCCAAGTGTCAAGTCAAACCTGGCTCCCCTTCTCCACAGCCGCACAGGAGCGATGCGTGTCGTCAGAAGCTCGATGTCCGCGCGCTTCGAATACTCCATTGGTGATCTTGTGCTTGCGCTTGCGTATCGCAGGTACGCCAGCGCCATCTGTGCAGTTACAACAGGTACAACATGACTGATGAACAATATCCGTCTGACTTACCTTCCCGACAGGGGAGGCAGGTGGTGGACTCCATCCCATATCGGCGTGGCCCCATCAGTCCGATTGCCAGTGGCCACCCTTTTCATTGCGCAAACATGGAGAAGCCCGGTCCAAAAAAAACCTGGGAACCGGGGTCTGGCGTGATTTGATTTGGGAACCTGAACAGCCAAACGGGTTCAACTGCAAGAAAATAACCATCGGCTGAGCCAAGGCCACACCCCCCTCCCCTCCCCAGATCCCAGACTTTAGTGTGAGCGGGAAGGAAAGGGCCAAGGGACGGAAGGAAGGAAGGAAGGAGAAATTTTGAAGATTGTGTTACAAGCTAACCACTACTTAGTGGCTTGCCCTTCCTCCTTCATCGTGCTTCCTTTCCTAGGCTCCCTTTCCTTCTTCTCTCCTTCCATCTTTGAATCGTTTTGTGAACTTTCCCACATTCTTTTCCAGCCAAACACGCAAACAAGACAGTCTGTTGACCGTCACTTCCTTTCTTTCTTTCCCAACCGACGATCTGTGATCCGTTTTTCCATTCTTTCCCTCTCGAGAGGTTGACCTTGTTCTTTTTTTCGACAAGCATCCAAACGAGTCAAAACGTCCCAGCAACTTTCAGTCATTCTCGAAATACCATCGCAAGTGAAGTCAAGCCACCTGAACAAAGAAAAAGAAAGAAGACATTCCGAGTTCGCAACCGAAACGAAACGAAACGATCTCGCTGAGAAGGACTCGAGAATCAGTGGCTTGTTCGAGAACGATTCAGCCAGAACCTCAACCTCACTTACACCAAAACCCGAAACACTTCGAGACCACCACACATCAACGACAGCAAACAACAATGTTCACCATGCTCGTCCACACCTTCGTCCTCCTCCTCACCGCGACGGCCGCCCTCGCCGCCCCGGCTCAGCACCGTCACTGGCCGCGCTTCACCGTGCCCCAGCAGCACTTTGAGGTCCTCGGCATGCGCGCCCAGACGGAGGTTAACCCGGCCGCCGTGTTGGAGGCGACGTGCATCGACCGCAACGCGTATGTCTTTCACTTACACCACTTCCTCCCATCATCACGCCCGAACCCCACCTTCCAACTTAACACCGATACCCGCTACACCTTTACATTGGTCAATCACGTACTAACACATCCCAGCCATATCGTCTCCCACGACGCAAACTCAGCCGAGCTCGCCATCTGCGGCGGCATCTCTGGCTCCGCGACCGCCTGCAAGGGCAACCCGTCCACCACCATCGGCCAGTCCGGCTCCGCCCGCTTCACCATCAAGCCCACGACTGCCGGCGCCACCATCAACATCTCCAAGAACAAGTGGGAGCAGTGCGTCCGCGCCGCCCGCGACAAGTGCCCCACCGGCAGCGTCCGCGCTACCTGCTCCGGCGGTGCCACCTCCGGCGACGTCGAGTTTATCCTCGAGGCCATGCCTCCATCTGGCGAGCTGTAATACAGCTTCAAGCGTAAATGTTTTGGCGGCGGGTGAGGGGACGTTGAGCAAGGCGTGTGTATCTTTTTCATTTTTCTCTGTTCGACACATTTTTATATTCTCGAGGAGGGGTTTTCTTTGGTTAGGAACTCTTGCTCTGGCTGTGCCGTGGCTCGGCTCTTCGGACGGTAGAAGATCTGAACACCTGTTGGAGGATTCGAGCCGTGGTCGGCTTGGTTGAAGCTTCGGCTGTATATATCACGGTGGCCAGAAGGTCGTCTTTCCATGTACAAAAGCATTCCGTTAGGAACTGATGAATCAATCCACGGGCTCAAGTCAAAACAATTCGTTCCATTCTCAAATCAACTTAATGTGGGGTATCATGAACGCCATCTCGAAGCTCCCAGAACCTCCTTGCGTGAAAAACATAAAAAGTACCAGATCTTATAACACAATCCGTGGATCCCTCCTCAATACCCGTACCTCGTAGCGCACTCCTCACGGTGCGTCTCCAAACAGTCCAGCGCGCACACCCGCGTCCCGCACTTCATACACTTCACCCGCCCCCAGTAACCGCAGACCTCGCAGAACGTCCGTTCGGGGTACCGCGTGTCCTCGTCGGCCCACTCCGCCCGCGCGTCCCAGAAGCTGAGCATCGGCTGCGCGAGGAGCCAGCGCAGCTCCTCGTCCGTCGGGGGCTCGGGCACGCGCGAGACGAGCAGCGGGTCTTCGTCGCCCGGGTGCGCTGGCGGGAGCGGCTTGTCGTAGGGGGCGAGGACCGGCCCACCGCCTGAAGAATCCCCGAGGGCGGGCGGCGCGGGTGCCATTTCGACGTCTTCTGGCTCGGGTACGGGTGCGGGTTTTGGGGTTGATGTCTTTGAGCGCTTGGCGGCGTTGCGCTTTGTGTGCTGGTTCGGGTGGGGTGGTTTGTTGGCGGGCTTCGCGGTGTGCTGGTTCGGGTGCGGCGCGGGGGTGTTTTCTGCGTGGGAGATGTGGGCGAGGTGGTCGTCGAGGTGGTTTGAGAATGTCTTTTGGGATTGGAGGATTTTGCGGACGTTTGGTGTGCTTTTCGTCTGGGCTGCTTTTGTTCCTTTGCGGTAAGCTGGCGGTGTTTATGTACTTGGAAAAGAAGAAGCTCACCTCTGCTACCCCCTTTCGCGGGGATGGGAATCGTCGCGTCCCTGCCCCAGTCCTTGTCCAAGGCCTCGAGCTCCTTGCGGATCTTGGCCTCCTGGCGGACGTTGAGGTCGGAGGCGGAAGGGTTCGCCTTGGTGCGTGCGGCGCGTTTGCGGTTCGCGGGCTGGAGGGCGGCAGCGGCGGGGTTGACGCCCGTGTCGGGAACGTAGGCCCATCCCGGGGCGGATGTCGTCTTTGCGCTTGCGAGCTCGTAGACGCCGAAGTTGTTCATCTTTTGGTTTCGGGGGTGGGTGTGTAGATGTTAAAGTTAGTCGCTGGCGCAGGACGTCTCGGTAGGTGGTCAAGAAGCTCGACTTTTTTTGTGACGAATCAGAGTTGAGGAAATTGGTGATGGGGTAATTTTGGCCAATGAGGCGTGGCTGGCGACAACAATTGAGAGCTCCTTAATGAGTGCGTAGTAAGAATAGCTACGAGATATTTTGTGAAAAGTCAAATAATGCCCCAATTTCGACACTTATGCAACTGCCATTCGATTCTTCACCCATAAGACGTCATCATGGTCTTTCCCAGGTCGCAAAACGCCGACCAAGTGCCGGAGCTTTGTAAGAGAAGCACCCCTTCCGAACCCCCCCTTCAGTGGGCCATGAAGCCACCACCCCCAGACAGCAAATCCCCCAGACACCGAAAAACCTCGAAATTTCTGACCAATGGGCTGTGCCCAATGGCTTCCCGGCTAATCCCGCCGTGGCCGGCGCTGACGGAGGACAACGGTACCTGAGGTAATGGGCGGCGCAGCGGCAGAGCCAAGCCAGAGGGACGAGCAGCACCGACTACCTACCTGCGCAACAAGCATTAGCCGAACCATAGCTTGCCTCCCGCCCAATTTACGACCGACCCGAACCTGCAATTCCAACCTCCATTGCATACACCACACCCCCCCATCCCATCTTGCCTCCACCACCGGGTTGCGAGCTCTTTTTTTTTTCCTTCTTCCTCACTACGACACACAGAATCGAGCAAACCTCGTGAGCGACCAGAACTCACCTCTCGCCCCGGTCGCACGCACACGAAACCTCCCCGAATCGAACGCCCGACGACACACGACGCAACAATGTCCTCCCGCATCCTCTCCCGCGCGCTCCCCCGCGCCTCCGGCCTGCCCATCCGCGCCGCCCGCTCCTTCCAGACCTCCTCCGCCCTGCGCGACGCCGCTGCCGCTCCTCTGCCTGCCCGGAAACCCGTCGGTGCCTTCCGTGGAGGGTGAGTGTCCTCCCTCCCCCCGTCCGGCCGAGCTTCGTCGAGTTCGCCCCCAGCTGCCCTACGTCATGTCCGCTAGGGGTGCTCAATTGGCCTCACGTGCTGGTGGCAGTCGCAGACGCCGCCATACGGCTCTGCCGTTCACAGGAGATGGATAACATGCTGATCTCAATGCTTCTGCAGTCTCTTTGGCTTCTTCCTCGGCAGCTCCCTCGCCGGCGCCGGCGTCTACTCGTACCTCCTCCAAGAATACAAGACCTCGAACGAGCTCCTGACGGAGGATATCTACGTGCGTCTTTGCATCTGATATTGTCTCTCTCTGACTCCCGATGTGCCCCCGCGCCGGCTCTCTACATGTCTCTTCTTTGTCTTTCTCTCTCCTCTATCCGAGGGTTTCAGAGGAGCCGGTTGCACATCCTTTTCTTGCACGCTGCAGAAGGGGGCATTTCCCATATTTTCTTAGTAGACTTTGCCCTTCCAGTGTGGCGCATCTTGTGTTTCTTTATTTTCGAGAACTCCCTTCTCGTCTTCAATATTCTGGCTTCCAGCGCTTTGAAGAGTCAAGCAAAGCTAACCGGTAATTCTGTGCTCTAGTCACTCCAGGCCGCCGTCCAGCGCGTGACCAACTACGTCCAGGCATTGGAGGAGAAGATGGATGCCCTCGAGCGCAAGAGAAAATAAAAAAACACAACAGCCGGTTTTCTTCGAGGAAGCGACAGGATGGAGAGTGAGGGATACATTGTGGTAATTGCGGCGACAGGAGGCGGGGGGCATGGATGGATTGGGTTTGAGGGTGGACAGCACACACACAAAAAGCACCAAATACAACAAAGCAGCAGCACAATGGCTCACGAATCGACGTCCCGAAACAAACAAACAGGTTCTTTCATCTCCTCTCTTCTTCTGAGGTCACTGTGAGTGAGGTGGCTTGGGTGGGGGTTGTATGTTTGGATTAGTGAGGTGAGGTGAGGTGTGTATGTGTATACCAAGGATGTAACAACATGCAGCGAGATGATGGCACGACGAATTTCATACTGGTTGTACTCAACTGCTAAGTGTCCGTTTGCTGTTGGTGCTGAATGTGTTGAATGGTATGCCAGTATTTAAGGTCTAAAGGACTGGGCTATCTCGGAAACCTGACAATCATCGTTACCGATCGAGTCTGTTGCTTCTGGCAGGATGGGGAATCATGTCAAGCCTCAGGCAGATGGACAGCATCCGTGACTTTCGACGCCGAGGCGGCCAGCTAACTTCTCGGGATCAACGTCCGTCATCTCTACCATCCTGTGGCTCTTGTCGGTTATTCATCCGCATTGATTATCGATGGAGGCCTCTGGCGTTGGGTTCCAATATCAGGTTCCCGGCTGTCGTGAACCACACGACTGTTACCGCGGCGGTTGATACTATGTAACAGCAACGGAGAGCGTGCCATTTGCTCTGCAGGTCGATGCGAGGAATCTAGGCTTTGTTTAAGTACGCTCGTGCCTGCCTATCCTACGTATTGCGGTCCGATGTTAGTCATTCTCTATACTATGAAGGATCAAGCTGACAAGATGTTGCCGGGCTATGGGCAAGGATGTGACGCTGAGCAGTTCCCCCTGTTTCCTCTGGCTTCACTGCAAAAGTTTGTGCCGGCCTTACCACGGTGATCACACTTTTGTAAGTTTTAAGACGCAGGAAGTTGAGCATTGTGTAATTCCAAGAGCTTCTCTGAACTGGCGTGTAGGAACGGCGTAGCTGGCGCTAGACCCTCGTGATCAACCGAAGAAAGAGTCTGGTGACTCGAGCAGTTATGACAACTCGTCGACGATGCGCCAGACATATGCTTAAGTAGTGTGAAGCGGGTAAAGGCTCTTTTTGTCATTCAAATGAATGATTGCCTGGTTTCTTGTCTACTATGAAATACTTGGGGACACTTTATCGCTAGTCTGAGAGGGAAGGTTCTCTCAGCTTGCGTATAGCGCTTTCCGCGGCTTGCTTTCTGGACTCCAGTCTCCAGTTTCCGGTATTGTTTTTGTGTTATTCGACTCCCGCTGCACAGAGGTGTCAAGAGATGCTGACAGCAAGCGACATGGGAAAGCCCTGCGCTGGATAGATACATCATGTATCATTATGTGGTTTGAGCTGAGATATTGTGTGAGGTTGCGAAGCGAACACTCGATTTCTATCCTGGAACCATGATTGCGCCTCCGCATTGAAACATCAAGAGGTGGAGAGGCCGACCTGTCTTTATACCCACTACTGGTATGAAGAGCCGGCTTCAGAGGTAGAGTTCCTGATCTTCAGCAGGCTTGTCTAAGATGCTATTAACCATGTCATTCTGGGAGTCCAAACTAATATAAATACCCTGTTTTCATCGCGAGGGAAAATAAACAAGCAGACAATGCGATTCAAAACATGATCTGGGAGTAAAAGAGATCAAAATCTGAACTAACACTGAGATCGACTTTAGTAATGCATGTACATAGAGACAGCTAGAGACCTAAAAGTTGTTAGATGTAATGTGGTGGAGGGTGTCCAGCGTTGTCCTCCTTTACTTTCTTGATCGTATGTGACGACGTATTTGGGATTTTGTGAAAGCAGTCCACTCTTCTGCGACGTTTGGGCGCCCGCCGGCGGCTGCAGCGCACCTGGCTCAGTAACCTGCTTGGTGCAGGCTCGAAGAACGCTACATTCAGCCGATCACCCAACGGGAATTCGAATACTCATTGTGCCTTGCTTGGTTCTCATGTAAATTGTAATTTTGCGCCGGCTTATATTTGTTGCGAGGAAAGTAACACGTGGGTGGAGATACGTGCATAGACACAGTCCCTTGTGTTTGAAGTATGAAGTGCTGTTATGCTGGATGTACTTCTCCGGATTATAAGAGACGATATCAACATCAGAGGTTCCCAAACATGCGGACCACAAAGCAAGTTTCATTGACGATACGCTCAATGATGAGAGATAAAATCAGAAGCATGTAATGAAGCTTTGTTCACATCTTTCGACATAGACCACTAGTGTTGCTTCTTGGAAAACCCCAAAGCATTCGTGTGCCCAACGTCAATACCAAAATAGGTGTTCTCCGAAGCCTCTTGCTGAACTCCAGCATCCAAGTCACTGCTGTCTTCTCCAGAAGGACTTGCGGATCCGCTGGCATTGCTATCCCTCGAACGTTCCCACCAGCCCAGGCTGAAAACAAATCCATGGAGACTTTGCCGTAGCTCCCGCTCGTTCATGAGGCTAGCATCTTTGGGTAAGATGCCAGTTTTGGGATCGCAAAGCTGCGAGTCGGCGAGAAATCCCATAGTGCTAGCTATGCTGCAGGGGTTACGGGGTAAAGTACCCCGTATCTTGACTAGCTTGTATCCCACGAAGCTGAGAATTGTTGTCGCCGCTAGTAAAGACTGGAGTATGATTTTGGAAACCCTGTGGACAGCGAGGCGGGTTGTGTTCTGCACTGAAGTGCCTTGTATTGACGTCGCAGTGTCTTTTGATCGTAGGTTCAAGTCTATAATGTGCGCAAAGTACTCCTTGAAGGCATGCGTAACAGCCTCCGTGAGGGCACCGATATTATTTGGTCCTAGTATATCGGCCGGGGGAATTCCTTGGGGGCCAAATAAAATGTGGTTGAAGAACTTGTCGTAAAAACCATCTTCCGGTCCAGGATAAAACGTAGTCAGGCCGGAGTCAAGAAATTCTTTCCATCTGAACGTTATATTCGTTGAATTCGACGTGCCGTTAGCCCAATACTTGGAATTCTCGAAATTTAGCCGGATATCATTAAGGTTTTTGTTGCTAGGATAGCCTCTGTAGGTAATTGTCGCTGGAATCTCTTCGATCTTTTGTGAACACAACAAAGCACTAAGGTTATTTCCTTTTTGAGAGCCAGTACCATTGGCCCAGCCAAATGTGCCGAATAAGATGGCAGTCGAAGGGCATGCTACCTCAGACCGTCCAGGGATAGTATCGAGATCTACGAGTTCCCCGTACGAATTCCTTTCAGGGGCCTCGGAAGGATCATCACCGCCCCTGACCAACTCCGAAGCCACAACCACGTTCCTGATGTCATCGTGTCCAGTAGCATGGGGAGAACAGTCGGGTGAAACGGCCTGAAGCAATGTAATGCTTACGTTCGCAGCTTCCATATTGCTTTCATTCGGACCCAGGAGCCTTGTAATAGTTGTCGTGACGAAGATATCTTCCTGGGGCACGGAATCGCAATGTAATATTGGCCGCAGCACCGTTGTATTGTATGTATTGTTCGCTCCGTCAAAGGATACCGTGGTATCAGTACCCAATATTGGGAGCACAATATCTCCTCGTATACTACTCGTTGTATTCGCCCCTCCATGACGAATGATGTTGAGCTCAAACGAAGCTCCGTTGTCGTTGAGATTGTTGTCAAGCCAGCTCGTGTCCCAGTTTACAACTTTTGCCGTGGACACGGACACAACTCCTATGGAATCGCTGATGACCCACAGTCCAGAGACAAAGATCGTAAAGAGACTACCAAGAAGTGTGGATAGATTGCTTGCTGCTGATCCATACTGCCGAAGGCGTAGAGTCTTAACCAAAATGAGAAAAGGAGAGACACCCAATAAGTGAAACAGTACACTGCCCTGGGCTGGAACGCTTCCCGAGCGAAGCAAGCTAAATGGAGAAAATACTGCTATTGAAAAATCCAAGTTGTTAAACAAGGTGGCGATGAGGAACGCAAGTAGAGAAGACACCAGCCGGATGGCGTAGGATACAGTAGCTGAGCTACTGCTGTCGAGGTCCAACAAGCCATGGCGTTCATCAGAGAGACGTTGAAGAATCTCGAGAAGAGTAATAGTAAGCAGAGGCAGAACAAAAGTTAGACCAACTATAGGCAACCTGGCGGCAAGAGGGAGCCATGGTCTTTTCTTGCCATAGCCCTTTGGGGAAGACGCCTGACGAGTGCTACCAAAGGCCTCAAGCCGTAACTCGTGCCTACAAGGGCTGATCGTGAAATGCATATTTTACAGTCTTTGATTGAGCTGGTTGTTTCTGTAATGGCCAGTTCTTTTCAAAACATTAAGAAAAGAGGGGCTCTTCATAAGAACAGAGGCATAAGACGCAATGGACCCCGAAACATGACGCTGGTTTCCTTTACTGGGGATGATCAAAGATAGGATCCCGCAGAATAATGATAGGAGAAAGAAACCAGAGACCATGGGCCAGAGTGTGTAACGTCGAAGGTGTAATCGGTTCTCGCTCACATGTGCGATACCCTCAGAAGGTTCTCCGCCGGGGTCTCTCACAAGCAATGCCTTCTTTGCAAACTCAGTTGATAAACCTTCGATAATGGCTGCGGATAGCTCGCCCAGGTATGATGGCTGTAGAAGAGCGTTCTGGTTCTCAGCTAACAATTTGCGTTGTAATGCTAGCAACTGAAAGAATGGCCGGGCATGTGTTGAGAAGCTTGAGTTCGCGCCGTTGATATCCAGATCCACTAACAACGTGTTCGAGGCAGCATTGATATTTGCGAGTATTTTCTCTGCAAGGTCGTGATTTGTCATGTTAATTAAATGTCGTGGGGAGTCGCCAAGCACGGGACGCTCGTCAAGAGTGGTTTCGCCGCTGAAAGCATCCCATGTTACATTCGCCGACACCATCCCGTAGCCAACTTTGCAGATAGTTGCTGATGATCTCTGAATGCTGGCATGCTTGTACCTTCTGTCCGTAAAAGTGATTGAGAGGTCTGCCATTGAAATTGCGTAACGAGTATCAGGCGCAGATGACTCTGGCGAAGGGGCATCGTTCAGGTTACGATGCGCCGCGCAATCCACCTGATAAACTGAGTGGTATCGTTCCGTTGTATTTTTACAAAGGTCCAGATTTTCGCAGTGAATAGACTTGAAGTAGACGTCTCTGAATAAGCAGGATGGCGAATCGAATGTGTAGTACAAGTCGGTTGCATTTTCGCCAAGGGTGGTTGCTGAGAATGAGAGAGACGCCTCCTCGCAAGTGACGCTTGGAACGAATACGTCGACGGCAGTTGAGATAGATGAGATATTTGCCGAGGAATGTGGTGGGATCAACGACTGATATGCCTCGACCCTCAATGTTTTGTCACCCTGGCTCCTTGCTGACGAGGCATAATTGAGCATTGCCACATACGACCACACAGTCACTTCACCCTGCTCAGAGTAATCACGGATGCCTCCCCATTCTCCAGTGAAGTTTTCAACCGGCGGGTTCCACATGCTTTCAGAACTGAAAGCGTCCAGGTAGCGAAAGGATACTGGTTCCAAACGCCACGTCGGCTCGACGACGAACAATGTAGTAGAAAGAAGAATTATTAACTTGAGAACTAGGAAGCTTAAGGTTGATATAAAAACGGCGTTGTGGCCGTTCTTGAGAGCGTTGGCACATACTATTGGTTGAAAGGGAGAAATGTAGTCGAGAAGAACCGATCGAGCAGCTGTCGAGGGTCCTTGGGCCATTTCCCACCATGGTTGCATGGATCTGCAATTGTAGTCGACTTGCCGCCAAAGTGCAAGAATAATTACGAGCACTCCAGTGGGGCCGTAGGTCCACGAGTAGCTGCTCGAAGACAGTGAAAGTGAGAGGCCGTTTTGTGCTGTCATGTGTCGAGAGACGCCAATCAGTGCCAGGGCGCAGGCTATGAACAAGAAAGAGAAGGCCATTAAAATGGTTCTCCGGAGCCATAAGTTCTGTTGCTGTTGTCGAACATGCCCGTCAGTGGCAGGAAGCAGGCTGCTTTGGGGACGGCTTTCGTCAGCGTCGCCATCTCGGTCGAGAGAAGCCTCGGGGCCATCGGATGGACGGAGTAGCTGCATGATATTTGCGGTGAGCCGAAAATTTACTTCGTAGAGAAGAGTAATATTTCGGATAGCACGCAGAAGATGATCTTGGGTCGCATCAGGGTCATCCTCAGCCGCTCCGCTCCGCGCTTTGTATCAAGTTGGGGAGTTGGACAGGTAATCGGTCGCAAAGCCGCAAGCGCGAGTAGTCGATGAACGAGACGGACGTAAAGACGAAGAGCCACTGTCGTCCTTTTGTGAAGACTCTGTGTCACAACCCTGTTCACACCGCTTGAATCTGGGCCAGATGCAATGCTGAGAGAACGGGGTGGATGTAGGGACTTTTTGAGGGAGCCCACCTGATCTGATGGGCACCTGCTTGCCCATCCCAGCCCACGGACTTATCATATCCATGAAAGCCTGGGGAATAATTGGAGGAGGTGCGCAAAAATCTTCCTAGGAGAAACTGTGCATGTGTGCAAAGCGAGTTGTCATGTCGGCTGCAGCAGGCCGGGCGGTGGATGCCTACAGCCTGCTGCTTTATGCTTGGCTGCAGGTTGCATCCACCGTCACGAAAATTCCCTTCCAATCATGACATACGTGGACGCAGCCTGATCTATTCTTGTTCAGAGTATGGCACACGTAGCCGAGCCGTAAACAGTTCCCGACGTCATGAGTTTCAACGTATTTTCTCGCCAAGATTGAAGAAATTCTATTCAAGCTATCTGATCACGATTTCTATGTGATCGAGGATCCTCGTTGATTCTTCTCTGTCAGAGTGAATGAACGTTGAGTCTCAATAATGGCCCCTCAACATTATTGACTAAACATCAAGGCCGTCTTCGCCTTGTTCCGTGTAAAATGAGCAAAGGTACTCCAACAACATATGACGTGTGATGAGTGGCAGGTCTGGAGGTATTTTAAGATCATAATTCGCTTGCTTTCGCAGTCACTCCGAACAGAAATCAGAAACAAGATCTGTCTGGTGGAAGATCTTAAAGTGTATATGGAAAGCAAGACAGCAAGGCACAAAAGTGAAGAACCAGTTTAAAAGAATGACTGTCATCCCGGATCCAATTCTTCATGGTTCTGGCCCTCACCGTTGTGTTAAGTGTGATTACGTATTTATTCACCTGGCGGAAGTGGAGGAAATGAAACGGATCCCCCCCTCTATCAGGACTTTCTAAGCGCAGCAAGATCTTCGAAAGAATTCATGTCTATAAAATGGACTTAACTGCCAAAACATCATTTCTTCCACCACACAATCGGACGATGGCAAGGGAAGACCAATACATGCAAAATAGCGTCAAATATGCATTCTTAGCGTACTTCCCAGACCATACGAAGACACGATTAAACACACAGATGACAATCGAAGACCCTAGCCAAACGGTACTCTTATCATCAGTTATCGCGGTCATCCGTCACAGTTGGCCACGTAGTCGAACTCCCGTTACGCCCAAGCGTTTACGTCAAACCTTATCCTCAAGTCATGCGAGGTGACCTAGATGGTTGAGATGGTCGAGTTGCGGATTGCTCCTACCTTCATCAGACAAACAGCTGAAAGCATTTCAATCAATTGTGGTCCTGACCATCTCTACAAAATCACCACTACTCTGTGGGTTTAAACCGACGTATCGATCATCCATATAAAACCTCACTTCCCAACATGAAAACTTTCAATTATGAAGACAAAGATTGCAGAGACTGGATATCATTTGCGTAGCAAAATCGAAATGAGAAAGTCGCGGAGCCCCGAGCTCGCCGCATGATGCAGATTCCAGTTGCAGGAGAATTGGACTCGAACCCATCAACAGTACTTCCACTCAGGAAGACGTATCGCCCTTGGTTCTCATCGTCCATCATGCCCCTATTCCAAAGTATTCTCAACTTACACAAGTGTACACGACTTCAACTTGCATACAACGAACAGGCCTGCGGCAAAGCACCAATAGGAGTGGGGGAAACTCTTGAAGCAGGCCTTGAGGGATGACCACAATTGAGTTCTTGCGTTGATTTGATTTGAGGCCTATGACTGCCTCTCCAACCTTAGTGGGTCGTTAAATACTTCACTCATCCCTTAACGCATTCCAAGGGCCTGTCATCCGTCACCTTACCGCTGCCATCGCAGAGATGAGACATGCCTACTGACACAAGCTACCGAAGAAAGGACATGACAGTAGATCTTTTGCATATCGAATAAATAATATTAAGGTCATAACAAAACAAAACGCACAGTGGTATAGTTCAAAAGCGACAATATACAATCCTCTCCAACCCTCTGAGAAACGCCAGCAAGCCCATCATCAAACATCATGACAAAACTCATCGCCGCCCCTTGGCGAAGGCCTCAACCTTGCCAACAAGACTCTTCAGCCCGACACCTCTCTCACAGTTACCCTCGAGCCAGGCCTCCATCTTCTCCCTGACACCACGCATGCTCTTCAACACCGGCATCTTTGCGTTCTCCTCCGTGGCAACGAAGGACCCGGGGTTCAACAGGACGTCGAAACACTCGCCCCAAATGTCCGTCTGCCAGTACCTCTTGAGACTCTCGCGCACGCGGTATTTGCGCCCGGAACCGATGCCGCCCTGGTCGCAGCGGACAGCATCAATGTACTTTCCAAAGAGGAGGCAGTGGACGATGCCAGCGAGGCCGTGGTAGTCAATCTGCCACGTCCACGGCCGGCCCTCGCGCATCTCGGCACAGTCCTGGGCGCTGGTCTTCCAGTCAGCAATGAAGCCGACGTCGGGCTCGAAGTTGCGCATGTCGATGCCGCGGCCGAAATCGATGAGGGTCACACCACGAGCGTCCCAGCCGCCGGTGCCGTCGGCATGGTATTGGGTGTCGAGGGTGCTGTTGGTGCTGGTGCCGTCGAGGCGGAGGAGGCAGTTGTCGGCTTTGAGGTCGCCGTGGAGGACGCCGCGAGCGTGGAGCGCCTCAACAGTGCGGAAGAGTTCAATGGTGAAGAACATGGCGAGCTGCTCGTCCATAACGGCTGATGGCTCCGCACGGAAGAAGTTCACCACATCGAGGAGGCTGCCGTGAGGGTGGAAGGGAAGGAACAGGAAGCCCTCATCTTGGTAAAGATGGAACTCGTGGGCGTATGAGAGGGAGGCGGCTGCACGGTGCTGGGGACCGAGGCGGGTGTGAGCGAGGCGCATCATGTGGAATTCCCAAGGTGACGGGGGAAGTTCCATCTTGAGCGCCTCCAAGGCGGTGCGGTGGTTGACGGCGAATGCTCCCTTGCCCATGGCGACGACGCCGTCTTCGTCTTCTTCGTCGGCAGAGGAGTTTTCAACGAGGTAAACAGGGGCGAATGCGCCTGCCCCCAGTTCCTTCCTAATGGTGTACTGGGTTGAGACGTCAGGGAAATCGACGGTGACCAGTGCGCAGGCATTGCTCATACGCTCTCCCCTGGCTGCCTTGGACATGGCCTTGGCGAATTTGCGAATGTCGTTGCCCTTCTCGTACTTTTCATTACGATGGTCGTAAAACCCAGGGTATGAGCTTAGAGGAGGCTGCATGTTCTCAAGGATCTCGTTTCTGACTGCGTCGTCGACGGGGTTGCATTGAAGCTCCTTGATAATGGGGCCCTTCTGAGGCACCGGTTTCGCGGAGGTCTTTGGCTTTCCAAGTAGAGGCTGTGGGATCTTGACGGGGCTGAAAGTGCTCACTTCCTGCAAGGGACTGCTGGGAGGGTCCTGCATGTCATCGTCCTCCTCTTCGTCGATGGTCGAGGCGGCATCGTCTCGACTAGGAGTCTCATATCTTGCTTTGCGTTCGGTGAACGCTAGCGAAGACTCTGTTCTCTCAGTAATGGGGGTCATGAAGGGAAGTCGATTGTTAGCCACCTCCGCCGCATCTCTAAACGGTCGTGTCCTTGGCTCATAATCCTCAGGCGGTATCGGGACGAACATAGTCTTCGTCCTGGGCGGATAGTCTTCATCGTCTTCCTCTTCTTCCTCAGCGTCCGACTCTCCTGCCTCACGAGAACTCGTGTGATCATCGGCCAAGGGTTCAGACGGCTCGACATAGTTGGGGTCCATGAGATCAGAGACTTGCGTGTTGTCTCCGTCGGCCTCTGTGGCGTCGCCATTGAGGTCTGGCACATGCTTCCGCGTCGAGAAGTCGGACCATTCACTGATACTCTTCGCATCCGAAGCGTCGTCATCTTCCTCTCCTTCGTCGTCCATATCGACTTGGCGGGTGGTAATGGTGCTTTCTGCTTCGGTGTAATCGCCGTCTGTTTCGTAGTCGTCATCATCGCTCTCCTCTTCCTCTTCCTCCTCTTCTTCCTGGGGCGCAGACTGAATGGGCTGGTTGAAGATCTCGTAAATCTCGTCTGTCGCAGCCCTGGTATGGATGGTCATTGTTGGTTCAGAAGTGTTCCTCTTCTTGAGCTTCGGCCTGGAGGGTGAGTCCAGGTTCGCCTTGACTGATGAGGCGTTAGCAATTAGGTGCAATTCAACTCTCAAAGCCGACTTACTAATTTGTGTCTCATTAACCTCCATCACCTTCTTTTTCTTGCTCTTCCCCTTCGGCTTGATGATGGCGCCGTTCTCGTCCATCATCACCGACTCTGTGTGGACTGCCAACTTCTCCTGCATCATGTGACCTAGGTTATCAACTGCCGAAGTCTCGGCACTCATCATTTCAGGAATGGCGCTCTCATCCAGAGGTTCTTCATCCCAGTTGCGGCCCAGCCAGCCTCTGTTCATTGCCCAAATCTCCTCAAAAGCCAGCTCAGAGCCAGGCTCCTCCGGAGTAGGGTAGACAGCCTCCAAGTTGATGAAGATGCGCTCCTTCTTGCCACTAACAGGATTCACTACTATCTGATTCTTGGCAGGCACAAGAGTAATATGAGACTTTGACATCTGTGCTCGTGATTGTGATCGTGATTGAGGTTGCGCTCTCGGCTGCAACTTAGACTGAAATACATAAAACGCCAAAGCCACCCATTAGTCCTATAATCATCAACATCTGGGCATTGGGAGGTAAAAGTGAACGTAGGACATACCGTATCCCTGAAAATCGCCATCTTGGGAGCAGTGCTCTTCTTTCCACCCGCCTTCAACGTCTCACCCGCCCACGGCTTGGGCTCCATCACGTTCTCCTTCTTGCGGTCGGCCAACGAGCCGATGGAATCCCAGCCCTTCGATCCAGATTCACGCGCAGACAGTGCCGGTGGGGCGGCATCGGCGTCTGAGAAAATGGCCATCTTCGCCTTGCCAGGCTTGGAGGCAGGGCCGCCGACGCCCTGGTTCGGGCGGGGTGCCTGGGGGTCTGCAGCGGCTGCGCGAGCAGCAGCGAATGGGTCGATCTTGGCGGCCAGAGCCGGTCGCATGGTGGGCAGTGCTGGCGAGGAGGGTCTGACGGCTTCCTCTGGTTGTTGGGCGAGTCTCTCCTCGAACTCCTTGAACTTGCGCATCAAGCGCTGGACAGGTCTTGCTTCGCGCTCAATGCCCAGCTTGTAGACCTCCTCAGCTTGGTTCCATCTGCCCGCTCCCTCCAGCCAGGCAGCGTATTCTTCGTAGAACAAGGCCAGTGTCTCGCCAATGTTGTGTCGCGAGAGGAACAGGAACGTTTCGCGGGGCGAGTCGCTGAAGAACTGAATGTAAAGAACCCAGAGCTTGAGATACCTAGGGTCGTTCTTGTACTGTGCTGAGTTGACGAAGGCTTTGGTGGCGCGCTCGAGGATTGTGTGCAGCTGCGACGCCGGTGTGGCTTGCGCGGAGGGGTATGCGTCGAGGGTCCAACGGACGTAGCGGTCGAAGATATCGAGGGGATCGTCTGACTCGGAGATGTTCTCAATCTCTGCCTCGTACTCGGCACGGATGCAGTCATTCACGTTCTGGGTGTCTGACGGCGTAGGGGTGTCGAGCTTGTGCAGAGGGGAAGGGGAGAACAGCTCGGCCAACTTTTTGGCGGAGCGTCCGCTCGGCAGCGCTTGAATGTTTTCTTTTTGCGCTTCGATGATGTCGAAGTTGATGAGGTCGTCGGAGGCTGCCATGGTTAGTATCGTCGCGGCAGGTGGCCCGCGAGTCTCCGGATTAGTTGGGTGCTGAGGAGTTGCAGTCGGGAGATTGTTTTCGGCAGTGGAGGAGGAGGGATTGAAATGGATGTTTAGTGTTGTGATGTTGATCCCGATAACGATAACAGAAGGAGTCAGGGGGCTTCTGTGGCGCGTTGTCGGGGCAACAGCCACCAAGCACCGCCCCAGGCCCGTGCAGCAGCCGCGACCAGCCAGTATCCTTTGCCGTGTGGCGCCCCAAATGGTGGGGCTTCTTGGAGGGGACAAGCAGTGTGAGGTGGTGCAGACATCATCACCACCTCATTGTGTGCACGACCAAGAAGATGAGAAGGTGCTATCTACTACTAAGACTTCAGTGATTAGAGCAACGATGTATTGTTCATCGGAATTTCGCCCGCGCTCAGCGCAGACTCTGGTGTCAGGAAGCTGCAAACGGGGGTAGGCACAGCGGCTACCCGTCCTTCCTTCCTATCTAGATGCTGTTTGCTCTTGCCTTTGATGGCGTGTGGTGTCCTTGGGGCTGGGAGAAGCAGAATTTTTCACCCCTTCCATCGAGAAGAGCGAGAGGTGTCCGTCCTTATTACGAGTGCTACCGTCCACCGTACTTTTCTTTTCCCTTCTCTCGCTTTCAACCACACCACATCGTCCATACTTCCTCAGACGCGAACCACGGCAAGGTGCGAGCACCGAATACCATTCATCAAGATGGCGAAGTCCCCCACATCACCGCAAGCGCCTCCCGGTGACATCGGCAGCAATGATGCCCACGGTGATGACACCCCGAACGACCATGTCCAACGCGGTGGTTCCTCACACACCGACATCCCCGACAGCGACTCCTCAACAAGAAAGGCTACGGACCACCGCATCACTCAGGTCGAAAAGCCGGCTTGCAGCACTCTTTCAAACATGGGGACTTCAGACAGCACCGTTGATCAATCATCGCGATCTTTCCTCCTCGGCCTCCCCGGCGAAATCATCTTGGAGATTCTGAGAGCATTCCCCCCCGACCCCAGATTGCCGACTTTCAATGTTCAACCTTCGAAACCAAAGTCCATTGCCTACTTCCGGAGCACCACCAGGCTGGCTATCATGGCACTCTCCCGTACCTGTCGAACCCTCCGACACCCCAGCCAGAAACAGCTGTTCTCCGACATATACTTGACCAAGGGCAAGTAAATGGGATTACTCTTGCGATCATTCATCGAGGAACCCCGATTCTGTACCCACGTTAGAGGTCTTTGTCTCGGGTTTGCTCTGAATCGTGAGAGAGAGGCCTACGATGGCGTTCACACCATCTACGAGAAGATCGACCTCAACAAGATACCCACATCCCTCCTCGGCGCTCTCGAGCACTGCGGTGTTAAGGAGCAGCAGACCGGCGCATTCACTGACGATGACGTTGAGGAATCTTTCGAGATTTTCGCTGGCCTCATGTTGTCTTTGACTACCCGGCTTGAGCATCTGACGATAGGGTTCGATGATCGCGATCGCACTCATCCTGTCGACGAGAGACGTGCGGACCTCTATTCTCCTCCCCGAATCAATCGCGAAAGCCCCAGTGGTATCGATCGCTTCATCTCAGCTTTCCATACTGCTTACGGTGGCAACGACGCTGGCAGTCCCGACCGAAACGAGAACTTCAAGCACAGAGTCCTCACTCACTTGCAACGGTTGGAGATCCACGGAAATGTCTATCGTTTCTTTGAATGGCCGCCTATTCTCACCAGGTTTTCCAGGTTCCCTGTACCCGGATTGCTCGCATTGCCGACCCTTACATTATTCACTTCCTACTCTGACTCTAGTCAGTGGGCATCACTCAGCGAAACTGGCCGGGCTGCGCCTCTGACTCTCCAGGAACTCTCTCTCTACCAGGAGACCAAGACTGGCTCCGCTTTATGCTCCCTGTTAGAGCGTTGTCCTGACCTCAAGAAGCTCGAGATAGTGATGGATTGCCCAAACCCTCATGACGAGCGTGGAATCAGCTATGGAACGGAAACAGCTCGCATTTCGACAGCAATCACGACGTCATGTCCACAACTCGGCACTCTCACCTTGCGGACAAAGGGCAATCGTTTGCTCTTCTTCGAAGACGAACCAGAATGTTCCTGGCTTTCCAAGATGCACAACCTGGTCAATTTTCAAGCAGACGTCCCTTGTCTGTTCAAGAGTCTGGAAGACATGGCTTTGGCAGACGTTTCCGGTCGCCTCCCTCCGAATATTGAGAACCTGACGATCTACGACATGTGGTACAGAGACCCGAGGTTTCTATATTGCATGCGTTATGAAGTACGGGCACCGGACGACTATGTTCTCCATTCCCAAGACAATACTGATGCCGTTGCCGAGCCCTTTGCCGAGATGCTCCTTCGCCTACGATCATCCCTCCTGGCAGGCAGGCTTCCCAATCTTCGCAAGGTGGCTGTCAAATCCCCAATCTTCGAATTTGATGCTGGCAATGCCTCAAGTGACTTGACGAAAGCCTTTGAGGCAGCTGAAGTAGAATTCAAGGTCATCCCATATGAATTCCATTTGCCCTACGAGGAAGGCATCAGCTTCTCTGAACGCGGAAGAAACAAAATTTGCTGATGGTAACGGCGGGGCACCTCAGCAATCTTGTACCTCGAGCACTGCAGGTCGCAATGTTCAAAGCTTTCGTAGATTTTAGCAGGGCAACAGAGACAGTGTGTATGATAGAGATTGCAACAGAATTGAAACCCATGAATTGATTCATCTTCCAATAATATTAAAGCGGAGAGGCCCTGTCGAAGCTGAGAATGCTATTGCCACGCAATGTTCAATTCTGATTCCCGGTCTCAAAGCCAAGACCATCAAGTAAGTCCCCAAAATTTTGTCCCCCATCACGAAGCTCTGCAACTAGGGCAAGCCTAAGTTGTTCCCTTTCGTGTCTTCGACTTCTACTCTGAACACTAACCACTACGTTAACCTCTCTGATAAGGAGACCGCTACTGGACGTGGAGCAGCCGCTACGGCGGTGCCTCCAAAGCCGACGACTTCTCGATCAAACTCTGCAAGGTTGCATCCAAATTCTCCACACAAATGTCTAAAATTCTTGTGTATGTATTCTAAACTCTCGCCTAGACTCCTGTATCAATACCAACGGCGTCATCGTAACGGTTTGTCTTTGCCCAGTCAAACAACCTATCCCAATCATTGCATGCATGTGTCACATTCCATCCTGGCTCTTTGTCTACGGGCGACTCTTCCAAGGTAGGATCCGCGAAGCACATCAGAGACTGTCGCAAGTAGTCGAAGCAATGGTCCAGATGGCCGTCCTGTGTGTGGTTCCACGCGCGGCTTTCTGGTGATTCGTCGGCTCCCATGAGGGTTCCGTTTACGGCCAGGGCGTAATAGCCTTCTCTGATCATGTACTGCAGCACATTAGAACTCTGTTTGCACTAAGCGTATGTAAGAATTGGAGATTACCAGGCAATGGAGCTGATGGAAGGCAGATATTCCGGAATCGTTTGGTTTGACAAAGCCGCGGCCGACTGAAATTGGTTTTCTTCTTATCAGTCTTGCCTGCTCGTAGACCTGCATGTAGGCGCAAGATATCAGGTGCATACATACCAGGTATCAGGCTATTCCAAGCTTCGGCGCTCTTCTCTGAAGGCGGCCCATCAAAGGCAGCATCGCGGGCGAACGTCGTGGCGATCAGAGGCCCTGTAGTAACGGGTAAGCACTTGAAGTTGTTTTGTTTCTTCTTGGAAGGGACCGGGAAGACGTACATTTTCCCAGTTGAGCTTCTGAGAATGTCGGTGATTTGCCAAGAGCACCTGGCCGTCCGCCACCGCGGTGAATGTCCCGATGCAAGTGAATAGCCTCAAAGACAATTACCGCGACTAGAATGCAGACCGTGACCCATAGAGTGGTTTGCAAGTGGGCTATTCTTGCTTCTAGACGGGTCACGCAGACAGCTTGACGGCTTGCGTCAATTTCGTTGTCCGGTTGCTGCTCCTCCTCTGGCAAGGCGCTGTAAGCTGTCGAGGACCTCATTGTTGTCGGACCTAATCAACTCGGCTCCTTTCCGTTCAACTTAAGGTCGGCAATTGGTCGTTAGGCGTCGTAACTCAGGAGTACGAATCCCGCCGAGAATGTGTACTCGGCGGTGTCGGCGGTTTCGGCGGTGACAATCAGGAAGATGCTGCCTGGAATAAGGCAGAAGACGTGCAATATGTGAACCTTAAAACACGAGTCTCCCGTTGATGATGCCGAAAAACTTATTAAGACTGCCTTCAGGCTGAATGATGACGTGTCTAGTGCACGTCTGCGATCTCTTAAATTGACCGACCTAGGAAACTCGATCGCAAGTGCCGACGATATGAAAGCAGATGAGGTGTTCAGAACTGCCGTTCGGGTCGACACGTGCCCCGGCTTCACGGGGCACTCCGGCCTTTTACTGTTGACCGGCAATATACGAAAAAGAACAGGGAATGGCTGTATACGAGAAATCTGGCGTCATGGGCTTGCCGTGCCGGCACTCCTGATGCTGTACATGGTACGACGAAAGTTGCATCTCAGGAGCTGATGTCTTGGTCGTTTGACTGTACCCGCGACACCGCGCCGGAGATGCAAAAATCAAGTCTCGAACATGCTTTTTCAAAAATACCCGGCAAAGGGTCGTGTTCGTCTTTTGGTCGAAAGTAAAATTGACCCCTATGCTAGCGTACCATGTCCGCGGAAATATTGACAACTTTGGCATGGGGTAAGTCGTTCTATCCCCCACTTTGAATCCACAAGTCGAAGCCTTGCCTATGCAAAGTTTATACTATCTTCTACTTCCCCACAAGAGTCTCAACTCTCGCCTCCACTATAGTCAAGCAGAAGGACAACCTAAGCCATGATCCACGACTCGTGATACTCTCCCGCATCGATGTAGAGTTGAGGCATTGAATGGCGCAGATAGATTGGTTTAACTGCCGAGGATTCTGATCAAGAAGCCGTGAGAGTCTACGACAAAAAACTATTAAAGAGCCAAATGTCGCCGTTGACCATAGGAGCTCCCTCATCATCAAGCCTCTTGTCTTACATTTACAACTTGACTATCAACGTACATCTCATCCAATTCACCAACCGGTCCCCAAACGCTGACAACAACTCCACAGACTCTCCAAATCCATCTCAGCCTCTCTTCATTCGCCAAAGACGCTATTTCATATGTAAGAATCCTGTTTATCCGAAAGACGCCGCTCTCAAAAGTTAACCAACCCTCAAAGTCCACAATGAAGGTCTCCGCCGTTCTCGCCGCTATTACCCTCTTCGCCGGTGTCTCCATGGCATCTCCCAAGGGAATCGATACGTCCGTTGACGTTGACGAAGGTGTCGCCGGTGGCCTCGAGTCTCGCGGCACTTGCTGCACCTGCCCTGATGGTCGCAAGGGATGTGGTGGATTCTGCTACTCCAACTGCCCTCAGTGCATCTGGAAGAGCTGCTAGATGCACTGAATAGCATGTTGACCGGTCGTTTGACAACCAATGTTGCTAGATGTGGGACGTCAGATAGTTGGGGGTTTGGCTCCGGAAGATAGACCGGTAGATGAAAGAGTGGAGAAATAGTGTCGATCAGCTCCGGTTTGACTAGGTACGCGCAGACACTCGAGACTCAATAGACTTATCGACCCCTAGAATCAGTGCCCAAGATGTGATAATGGGATGTTGCGACTAAGAATGTGACCAAGGGAGTGCTTGGCTAAAACTCGTTGATGGGCCGTTGTGAGTTGACGTGGAGCTTTCCGATTTCCTTAGACTTTATAATTCAGGAAACGTCCTAAAACTGTATGTTGACCTAACCCATGCAAGCAAGAACTCAGAACCTTAAAGCACGTCATGAGATAGATAGTCTTCTGAGTTTGTAGATGGGCCCGCGCTCTCAGAGTGCAGTTTGTGGCAACAAGTCGGCGCCGAATTGAAGCACTCTCATTGTTGGCCGACTGGAAGTTATAGGTCCAGATGTGAGCTGAGACCGAATGCGTATTTCTATAGGAATTCATAGTCGTTCTAAAATTTGAATTTAAGATGTTCCTTAGCAAGTCTTCCTAAATAGATGTTTCTATAATAACAAAGCTATGTACTTTACTTTGGCTCTGCTTTTATGTCCATGGCAGTTGCCAGATACTCCTGAGTTGTCAACTATGGGGTTGCTTTCGTCTGTCTGTAGAGTTTGCGTTGCTGATTTATGAGCTCTGTACGAATTGTACCAGTTATCCGCAGGTCCAGGTGGAAAAGGACGGAAACCCGAAAGCCAAATCGGCGACTATAATGTTGGGAATCTCTGAAACAAGGACTCTGGAACAATTCAGAGGAATATTCTCTCTATCAGTGACATACGACATCATATGATGCACTGTGGTGAACAAAGAGCACTCGGCGCATGTTACTAAGCGTGTAAGTCTATATGATTTTATAACTTGTTATCTACAGACTACTGGTCTTTCCAAGCCCCTATAGGCCCAGGTCCTTCTTCAGCCCTGGCAGCACAGTCCCCTCGTTAAACGACCAAACCAATGCGCTGTTGTGTCCCGAGAATGCCGCGCCAGCCCAGTACGTGTTCCTTGCGCCCTCCAACGCCAGGAGCTTCGCGTAGAAACCTTGCTTGATCTGGTCCGCGGAGACGCGCACGTTGTACGGCGCGTGGTTGGAGTAGTACGGGAAGGTTACCGTCTCGGCCGCGTCCTTGGGCACGGCGCCGACGGCGGCCAGGGTCGCCAGGTTCTTGCGGATGACGTTCTTGCCGTCCTCGTCGGAGTAGTTTGTGTCGTTGAAGCCAACGGCGACGAGGAAGTCGCCGGGGGAACCGGCGGTGTAGAGGCCGTTGGTGCCGGGGATAGCGGGCTGGTTGAAGGGCGTGGTGGCACCGACGTTTTGCAGGCTGTTGTTGAGGCCCTGGATCGTGGCGATGCCGGCCCAGTAGCCCAGGGCGGAGAACTTGGAGAAGAGGTTCCTCTCGTGGGAGGAGAGGTCGAACTGGCCGACGTTGTCCAGGGTGGGGGGAGCGGCGATCAGCAGCTTGCGAGCGCGGATGAGCTTAGGGGGCTGATCAGGTTGGTGGACGAGCACGGAGACGCCGGAGGCTCCGCGCTTCACCTTCACGATGGTCGAGTCGAGGAGGACGTCGTCGCCGAGCACCTTGGCCGCGGCATCGTAGAGGCTACGCGTGTCTCCGGTGCCGGAGACGATGAACTCGCCGAACAAGCTGGCGAGCAGGCCCGGGCCGAGGCCCTTGATGCCGTAGAGGGACGGGATGGCGGAGATGTCGCCGGTCCACCAGTTGAACTGCGCAATGACGGGCAGAAGGGCGGAGAAGCCGTACTTCTGCGCCAGCTCGCCGAAGGGAACAGTGAGCTCCTCGGGGACGGGGTCCGGGACGAGGAAGCCCTGGTCGATCCAGGGGTACTTTGACAGGATGTTTGTCGAGTACGCCTGCGCGGCGGCCTGGAGGGCCTGCTGCTGCGCCGCGGTCGCCGAGGCGTTTTGCGCGGGGATCGGGATGCCCAGGGAGAAGTCGTAGCTCTGGGTGGTGCCGGACTGCGCGGTAAGGGGGTTCGTGTTGACGATGGACACGTTGAGACGGGAGAAGTAGTTGCTCACGACCTCGCGGTTCTCGAAGACGACGACGCCAATGTTGGCGGGGACCTTGGTCTGCGGGTTAATGTAGGTCTCGGCGTGGCCGCCGATCTGGGACTTCTTTTCGATCACGACGACTTTTGCGCCGGCGTCCTTGAGGTTGATCGCGGCATGGATACCCGCGGAACCGCCTCCGATGATGGCGAGATCAACTTCAGTTGCGTCCACGGCGTAGGGGGTTGCCAGGGCGGAGGGTAGGAGTAGCGCCCAGGGCGAGGCGATGCGGGAGATCCTCATCGTGAGACTTGGTGTATAGTATAGTAAATTGAGAGAGTGACTATTGATTGGGAATGAGTGGACTGTCAGAGACTGGATTAGGTATTATTATGTTTGGAGGGATATGTTAACGTATGATGCCTCAGAGACATCTACAGAGGAAACCTCAAAACTGAAGCTTCACTCAGGGAAGCGCATCTTCTTATAATCATTCCCGGCGACCTACGGGCCCGACGGATCCGTGCCGGGGTTGATTGACTTTTGGTAACATATCGAATGCGGGAATACTCGCCCCGAGACTCGTAGGCCGTGCCTTGACGTGATGTTGACGCTTCGAGTGCAAATGTTACCGACGTTGCCTTCGCCGTTCCGGCCATACCGGGCGCCTGGTGTTATAAGATTGGTTTAATTAACACGGAAACCTTGACAACTCGAGAACGCCGGCTTTTGTGGTGTCGGTGGAGCCCCGACGTCGTTTAAGCTTTGATTAGTCCCGTTCGCCGGTTGAACCTCCGGGTTGGCCTGGTCACGGAATCCTGGTCTAGGCTCAGAGACCCCAGACCCAATGGAACGAAATCTGGGGTTGGCGGTGCCGCGCGGGTCACTTGGGAAGAAAGGAGCTGTTTAGTCTTCAAGCTGGGGCCTTTTCGCCTTGTGAGGTTGCGTCCAGAAGAATGTGAGTTTTCAATTTTTGAACTTGTTCTTCAACTGGCTAATGGTCAGGCTTAGCAAACCCAGTGCTCATACATGAGATCCACTCAGTAGAAATAGCATTCTTGCTCAAAAACCCCTAGGACTTGGTGAACGTATACCTCTTCCCATCTGATTCTATAACAAGGAATCTTGCCATCCACCCACGAAGCCGGATGGGTTATATCTTTGCATACAAGTTCTTCTTTGAAATTCTGAGAGCTAGAAATAACATTGTAAGATGACCAGGATCGCGCAGAGAGGAAGATCAACCCAATGCCCCAATCTGCAAGGATTATGATTGGTATCAAGCCTCCTTCGACGGCGGTTGACATCTTGATCGGTGCGTCGATGGAGAACCCGCCCTGTATGTCATCAGTGTGGCGAAGAAACAGGATGTCAAATGGTCCTCTGGTTCGAAGATAGATTTGGCTGTCGATCCTGAGCAAAAGCGCAATGAGTAATTGTTCGTCGACGCCGCTGACTGCCACAACTTCCCCCACGGAACGGCAAGTGACTTGCCCTCTCAGGAAATGACTCCACGGCCAGTTCTCCACGCGAAAAGCCTTTGCAACAAGCAAGATAAATCCAGCGAGGACCCAGCAAAATACACTAATGTTGAATGGGTCAACACCATGAATTCGATCGCCCACTGTGAAACCAACTGCAAGCCCGCCAAGGACGAGAATGGCGCAGCCGACGAGAGAACCCCAAGTATACCATTTGCAGGAGATAACAATGGCATTGGCGTCAGTGACCCATTTGAAGTATTTGTTCTTCACCGCTTCAAGGTTCTTTTTGGCTTGTTCCCGGTCGCTCAATGTCACCGTCTTATTCGGGCTCTTCACAGCCCAGCTTAGCGTTTGGGCGTAAGTGTCAGAGAAACTCCCATTCTCATTATGGCCAACCGCCCTTTTTTGAAGCAAGAAAGTCTCAGAAACAGGACAAGCGTCGCTGTTTTCTCTCTCGGTTGGCCGCCGAGACTCGTACTGGCTGGTCCGTAAAATCGCGGTACAGATCATTTTGGGCTGCTCTACAAGGAGCAATGCAAAACGGTTGTCTTTGCCGGAGCTGAAGAGGATTTTGTCGATGAGATTATGAAGAGAAGCACTGAAAGTGCCTGAGCTCATGGCGTAAGGTACGGTTGCTGTAATGACCCTCGTCATGAATCCCAATTTGACTGCGCCCTTTCGACTTTTGGGCCTTAGTTCACCCTCGTCATCCACATAAGAGCACCTCCATTTGAGCGATGTCCAGCTGACATTGGTATGAGATGTAGGCTCCTTCTCGAGAGCCTCCCATGTTCTAAGGCAGACTTCGAAGCCAGCTGTGAAGGCACGTGTGACACCCGTTTCGCTAGCCGCACCAATGCCACCGTCTCGCTGTTCGCACAGAAGAATCTGTTCTGAAGTGATGAAAGACTCGTACAGCGCGATACTGCTTTCAAACTCATCAACTCCAGGGGCCAAATGATTGCTGACGGCAAATGCGCTCAGAGAGTCGATCAACATGTGGATGACGGCGTTGTGCAAGAGATCCATTTCCGAGAAGTACTTTGTCGCATATCCAGCACGGTTTTGAAGAGGCGGAGCAGCCTTATAGTTTCTGTTGAATCCAAAACCTGGATTATTTGCATAATAAGCAGCATTCTTTGTCTCCTGCTTTTGGATGCGCGATCGTGCATCGCTGCCATTCTGCAGTGTCTGTTCCGTCGCCGCAGGAAGATCATGTCCGACGACTTTCATTTTCGCTGATATTCGCGCAATTACGGCGATGATATTGTTGATCCAATAGGTGCCCCTGAAACTCTGAAGAACGATCTTAACGAGGACCGCAGTGAGATAGTTAACCATTGCGTGGTAGTAACGTTGATACTCTTCTCCTTGGAGTAGAACGGGTCCAGAGAACCGTTCGTCCCCTGTAGCAGGGTCAAAGTATGCCAACAGGCGTTCCTGTGTGCCAGCATAACCACGCAAGTTTCGGTCGATGTGTTCAATCATGACCACAAGCGCGTCATGTTTGCAGATTTGCAGAGCTTGAATCAGACGTTGGCCCAGCCAATGTAGTCGAAAATACCCTCTGGCGTCGGCTGGTCCAAGCATGCTGTCACTGCCCTCAAATCCGATAGCAGTCTCTGAATTCGCGATTTGAACCAGTCGATGCGCCTCCAACTCACAGAGCTCGTCGTCATCTTCTTCCTTGAGATCCCCATATGAGGTAAGGTCGCTAAACTTCGGAAGGTCCGGGATAACGTAGCCCTCTTGTAACTCGAAAGCTTTGTGCAAAGTCACTGCGCGACAAACGGCTTCGGCGTCGACATTTGGGATGGTGTATTTGGTCCAGCGGTCTTGCCTGATAGCCAGCGACTGCAATCGCTCTGACTTTGGGGGTAGTGAAGTAGGTAAGGCAAGGGGAATGGATGTTCGTTTTTGAAGCGTCGTCATTGCGATTAGGGACGTGAAATACAGGTTTGATTTCTGCAGCTATTTGGACTGCAGAAGTGGCTCAGAACTCATCAAAACATTTGGTCATAGGTGCACAGTTGGAAGCGTCTACATAAATTCAGTGCATAGTGCCGGGCAGGCCCACGAGGTATATTTTTATGAGGTATTTTCTTTACGAACATGCAGTGAGATTGATCGGGTACAGCTTCCGCATCAGATGGTCACATCCATGGTGCGTTTACCCCATTTCACTGGATGGCTGCTGCCTACTGATGATTAGATGCATGCAGCCTGCTTGAATGCCAGGTCATTCCGCTTCCACCCGCTCATAGAAATCAGGCTGCTCCATGGTACTATATTATATGTTGTCACGGTGCATCGCCGAATGGCTCAATTCATGCCTGGACGTGGCAACTAAGCCTTTGATATCAAACAATCCCTCTTACCCATATCCCCCTCCCTCAAATTTCACGGCAAATCATTCTCCCTGAAGACATCAACGTCGAACCCGCAGTGTTTTTGAAACAAGCCAGCCAATTGAGCTATGCCTCATGGCCGATGAATCAGACCAACTATTTGCGGCTTACAAGTCCAAGCTTGAGCCAAATTGGGTGAACGAAGGCTTGGTGAAGCCGATGTCTACATCAGGCGTCGTGAAAACCGATGACAATGAACGACCGTATCGAATACACCTCGAGGATATCACTCAGGAGAACCATCCATGGGGAGATATTTCTGCAGTTTATCGAACTGGCGAAAACGTCAAGCAGCAAAGACGCAGAGAATCCCGCTTCGGTGATGCTGCGTTGGTCTTGCGGCATATCATCGTAAAGAAGAACAACGAAGAACGTGTGATATCGCAGCTAGAAATCCAGTCCAATACCCTGCGGAGTGCATTCATGGACATTGCCAGAGGGCTGGTCAACATCAACCTACACCAGGATCCGATCATAATTCCGGATCCCTATGTGGAGATTTACTACTGTGAAAGGCGCATTCAAGACGCACTTGAAGCCTCGATGAATAAATCTCTGTGTGATCAGCTGCGGCTTCTGCAGAAGTTTCGCGAGGATTACATGGCTAGAACGGTCAACGATCTACACGCCCTGGAGCCTAGTGGATTGATAACATTCGACCTTCTGTCGTTCATCTTTGCTCCTGGTCACCCAGTCGTACTCACCAACCGCTATCTCTCGCATTTTCCAACACACTGGACAGCTATGCTTCACAGCTGTCATTTCATCCAAGATCATCGAGAGGAGAAGAATCTGGAACTAGAGCTCAGACTGAAGTATACCGGGTTCAATGGCACTGTTTTTGGTTCTGTGAACACAACCATCACACTAGATCGCTTCATTGGCACCAAGAACATCACAGAACTTCCTGTATACCCCATCAGGTATCACCCAGACCATCACAACCTGCTCGAGTCTCTGAAGGTCAGGGGATTGGAATATTCAAAGCTTTGTTTAGGTGGTGCCAACGCCCATGTGGCCCAAAGCAATTTTGGCTCTCATATCCACTACAGCGGGCCTGTTTGGGAGCTTCCTCCTCACGGTTCAAGAAATGCCTCCAAACCTTACCGTTCAGGTTCTTCCAACCACGATCACTACATGTATCCTGGTCCCCGTCACGAGGACACCTCCTCGGCTCTTCTAGATATGTATCTTGGCCCACCTACGTCCGAGGCAAGCTTGAATCTACCTTCAGATCTATTGTATATCATCAATTCAAGTCTAATTATTCACAGTCTGCAGGCAGAGTCATAATAGATTCGCCTCAATTCTTGGAAGAATTTCCGGAATACCGAGACGAAACTCGTCGTCAGCAATCTGCCTCCTGGTCAAGAAGATCGTCATTCAGCTCTGTTGTTTCACCGAATTCCTCGTCTGCGACCCGTGTTGTAGAGGAGTTTACGGGGATACCATTCGAGAAGTTGACTGAGATGGACCTGGCCTCGTTCCCCCCAATTATTCCGGGCTTTACTTTAACGAAGCGCCTTTGGGGCTTCTTTCTCGTCAGTCATGTCGGGCAAATATGTTGGAATGGACAAGCCTTTGACAGCCTGCATCTGGAATCCCAACGTAAGGATGCTGTATGGAGGCTGGTGCGAGAACATCGGCTAGGAACAAGTTTGTTCGACGACGTCGTTGCTGGAAAGGGAAGAGGGCTTGTTTTTTTCCTCCACGGGCCTCCCGGGAGTGGCAAAACCATGACGGCGGGTAAGGCCACAACATCATCTTCGTTGTCAAGACGTTAGAGGCTAAGATTGAGATTTGCAGAGGTTGTAGCAGAAAGTCTACAGTGTCCTGTGTATTACACATCCGGCGGAGAGCTCGGACTCGACATGTGGGAGATTGAGTCCAACTTGCGTCTCATATTCAAACGCATGCAGCGGTGGGGTGCCGTCTTGCTCTTTGACGAGGCAGACACATTCATGGCGCAGCGCAGCGAAGACAACATAGAGCGTAATGCTCTCGTATCCAGTTTGTTTGATCTCAATCCCACCGATCAGCTTGAAAGAAATGACTGACCTGGTTTTATTGTCCTTCTTCGCATGTTGGAATACCAGTCTGGTATTCTGTTTCTCACAACCAACAGGGTTGATGATTTTGACACTGCCTTCTTCTCCAGAATCCACGTTCGTCTCGAGTTCGACAAGCCTGGAGCTCCACAGAGGACTTTGATCTGGTCTTATCTTGCCGAGAAAGATGGCCACAATATCTCTCAAGAAGAGTTTGCAAAGCTTGGAAACCTCCCGATGGATGGACGACGCATCAAGAACGTTCTACGGGTTGCGTCGCTTTTATGTCGCTCGCGGGACGCGGCTGGGAAGACAACTATAGACGATGTGAAAAATTCGCTCAGAATTTCTGCTGGAGATCCGAATGATGAGGGAGTCGAGGACGCAATTCAGGATTTTTGCAGGCGATGAGTGCATTGGGTTTGTGCGGACAAAAAGCATTCCTTTCCTCGTTATGTATGTCTTTCCCCCTGGTGAATACTGAATCCTGTATGTTTCTGGGTTGGATCATCAAGAACGTGGACACTTTTCTTAAATCCGCTTGATTAGAGCCGTTTCATTAGGCTCAAAATAGAGACCTGCGATTGAATAACCGCCGAAAATCGATCATGAGGCACGGGAGCACAGCCGGTCCTGCGCAAGTTCGCCAAGTCTTGGCATAAGACAATGGAACTATACTGCTGCCTGGCATCAGGACTTGTTTTCCGAGCTGAGCTAAGCCGCAGCACGATGAAGACCATGAGAATTACTTACGTCCCCAAAATGCAAGACCAAACGCTATTTTATGTGTCCCTTACATGGTAGCCAAGAACCTCAGCCCTGTGGCTCATTAGGCGAGCCAGCGGGAGCGCCCGAGTGACGACCCAGTTTCAACTGCCTAAATCACAACTCCAGCACTCGCCAGGCCTACCTGTTCCTCTAAGAGATGAAAGATGCTGAAAATAGAGACACGAGTGAGAAAGGAGGAACAGTATGAATTTTAGGCAGTTGAGAGCTTTGGAAAGACTTTTTGCGTATAAAATGAGGGCGGTATGCCGCGTATAATACGGTTCTTTCTCTCATCCTCATCACAAAACACCATCGTTTTCTTAATCATCAACACTTCCTACTTATCCCATCCAGTTTCTCATCTGCTTCCCAAACCCTCTTGCACACCCCTTCATCACCATGAAAACCTCCGCTGCTACCATTGCCATCGCGCTTGCGACCGCGGCCGTCCCCGCTATTGCCTATCCTGCGACTCTGCAAACTCGCGACGGCGAGACTTGGAAGAGTGACAAGGGCGGAAACGTCAAGGTTGAGGTCGGCAACGAGTTGATTCTCTATGGGACCGCCTTGCCCTCAGCTACTTTAAATGCCATTCTCGACCAGTGTGGAGAGTTGAGTTGCAAGCCGGGAGAGCCTGTCAAGGCCAAGACTATGCGCATCGGTGCTGGTAATATGGGTCAAGAGACGGAGATGGTTCTCACTGTTGAGGGGAGCTTCGCTAGCGCCGGAGAGCCTGGCGACAAAGCTCATCTTGTCGAAATGGCGAAAACAGTAATGAGAAAGATGTTTGACGAGGGAAAGCACAAACTGGAGCAGGACGTTCCTTACTACACCAAGCCCTGCCAGCAGACTAAAAACGGCTGTATCCGTAAGTCCATTCCCACTCGGACTGCAATCTTTTCTACCCCTGCCTTGATAATCGAGACCCGTGACTGACCGATCTACGGGAGGAATAGACAAGGACAAATTCTACGCTGAGCAATGGCAGGCCACGGATCATGTCAATGTTCGGTATGAGGACGAGAAGACGGGCTTCAAATCCTTCCTCAATGTCGGTTTCTCTCACCCCGAGACGGACAGCCTTGACGGCGACATCTGTGCCGGTATCGCTGGTATCGGTGGCGCCATGGCCGGTGCTATTTCCGCAATTCATCCGGTAGCAGGTGTCGGTTTCTCACTTGCGTCTTTTGGCTGCGCTTTTATTTGAGACATGCTCGAACGATACTGGACGTAGCTACGATGAAGATGTACATATTGAATGCGAAGATTTCGAGGCTTAGGCGTAACAGGACTTTGGGAAGCATTTCAGAATTTGACTACATGTAAAACTGATCCTTGGCTTTTCGTTCGCATCAAACCCACGTGAAATTAGAAGACGAGCACTCGAGATCATGGAGAAGACTTCGCTGAAACCTCGTTTCTTGCTTCGAAGAACGCTCCTTCAAGTTCACCACCTGGCATTCATTGCCAAAATCGCTATAACTCTCACATTGTTCTCGTAGTGCTTCCTCAGACCTACTAGATTTGTATCCCAAAGACAAAATAGTATGGTGTGTAACACAACACGCGTCTCCAGCTACTGCTGAACTTCTTTTATCGTACTCAACTCCGAACTCCGTACCTGCAGCACACGAGTCAACGACCCCATTCCGTCCGTGTTCGTATCCAGTCGGAGCCTAGACGCACGCCGTTGCGTCGTGCCCCGGTGAAAGCAACCCGGCCCCGGCAGGTGGAGGTGGGGCTTGAAAAGCCGAAAAGCCGATCATCGCTCTCCATCCAGCGGATTCAAAGTCCGATGCATGAACCTTTGCGGAGTTGTTGCGGAGCTATTGCGGAGGGTTACCTGAGGTTGTATCAAAGCTGCAGCTAAGTTCGGACACGGGCATTTGGCTATCGTCCGGCACGGCAGTCGTCGACGGCTCGGGCCATTGCATGGCGGGAGTTCGTCTAGCAGGGGTTGAGGAGATCGATAGATCTTGGTTGTGATGAGATTCTTTAAGTCTAAGGGAAAACTGCTCGCTTTCCTGGCTCTGCGTTCATCCTGTCATTCAATCTTCTGACGAACTCATACACGAGTCTGTCAACCGCCACAATGCCAGCTTTGAAAGATGCCGTCACGTCGAATTTGACGCTTGGTTCGGCCATCTTATTCCTCGTCATTGCTGTAAGTCTGATATTAAACAACTAGTTTCCAAACCCTAACTCCAACTTCGACAGGGCGTGGTCTACAGAGTCGGCATCGTCATCTATAGGCTCTTCTTCCACCCCCTCGCCAGCTTCCCCGGTCCCAAACTCTACGCCGCATCCCACCTCCCCTTCCTCACGCAGAACATGCTCTTGGGCACCTTCACAAAAGACACCGTCAAACTCCACGAAAAGTACGGCCCCATCGTCCGCATCTCCCCCAACCGTCTCGCCGTCGACGGCTCCCTCGCCTGGTCCGAGGTTTTCTCCAGACGGCCCCATCAGCCAGAATACGAAAAGACGATCGAGGCCTACGGCCTGCCCGGCCGCATCGGCATCTTCCCCGCCTACCGCGATGACCACCGCCGCCAGCGCCGCCTCATGGCGCACGCCTTCTCCGAGGGCGCACTCACCGAGCAGGAGGGCTTCATCAAGCACTACGTCGACCTGCTCATCTCTCGCCTCGGCGAGCAGGCGCGCGCGGGCAACGTCCTCGACATGACGCGCTGGTTCAACTACTTCACCTTCGACGTCATCGGCGAGCTGGCCTTCGGCGACCCCTTCTACTCCCTCGAGAAGAGCAACTACCACCCCTGGGTCGCGATGCTGTTCCAGACCATCAAGGCCGGCGCCAAGCTCAACTTCCTCTCGCAGTACCCCGTCCTGCGCCCGCTGCTCTTCTTCATGATCGACAAGAAGGACATCGAGAAGAAGATCGAGTCGGACAACCTGGCGCGCGAGAAGACGGACAAGAGGCTCGCTCTCGGCTCCGACACGCGCAAGGACTTCATGACGTACATCCTCCGCAACAACAAGGACGGGAAGGGCATGAACCATGAGGAGATCCACGTCAACGCGCGGGCGCTTATTATCGCTGGCAGCGAGACGACGGCCACCGCGCTCTGCGGCCTTACTTTCCATCTGACGCGCACGCCTGAGGTGTACCGTTTCCTGACGGAAGAAATCCGCAACGCGTTTACCAGCGAGGACGAGATCGACATGAAGTCCACGGCACGTCTGCAGTACCTACATGCCTGCCTCGAGGAGACTCTGCGAATCTACCCGCCGGCCGCCGAGACGCCTCCTCGTATCTCGCCTGGCGACTACATCGACGGCCGCTTCGTGCCCAAGGGCGTAAGTTTCCACTGGATCATCTCCCAGAAACAACGAACAATCCCTCGCTGACTCTAGTTTCACAGACATACATCTCCGTCTACCAATGGGCAACCCACCACTCCCCCCGCAACTTCACCGACCCGGACGCCTTCAAGCCGCAGCGCTTCCTGCCCGAGGCGCACCCCCTCCACGAGGCCCGCTACGCCAGCGACAACAAGGCCTCCTTCCGCCCCTTCGCGGCCGGCCCGCGCGACTGCATCGGCAAGAACCTCGCCTACGCGGAGATGCGCCTCGTCGTGGCGCGCTTCCTCTGGAACTTCGACGTCGCGCTCGAGCCCGGCCAGGACGACTGGGTCGCGGGCCAGCGGGCGTTCAATGTGTATGATAAGGGGCCGCTTTTGGTGAGGTTGAGGCCGAGGGAGCATAAGTTGGTTGATGCTTGAAAGTCGTGTAGAGGCCAGAAGAATGGTTGGAGGAAGTGAGAGATGATGTTATAAGTCAGCACATATACTGGAACAAGCACGAAGACGTGTTGTTGAACGGGTTTTCAGCAGATGGAGTTTTGGTTCTGCTGCTCGTCTAATGAGCCAGGCGCAAAGCTTGAGTCATTTCATGAATGACATGCCACAACTATTTGCTTAGCTATAACCAAGGCCAAACCAGACGTTGTGCAAGGTCTTGATTCAGACTATAGATAAGAATACACAACTCCCAAAATCAATCCGTTCTTTAGGATCCAAAATAAATATCATACTGCCATCCATGGATCTCACGCAAACTCTTCCACTGAGAAGCAAACATCTAGATTCTGCCCCTCAAGTTTCAGCACGTCAACACAAAGCACCATAAACAATACCCAACCTCTCAGGAGCAGACCTCTGTGGCCAACCCCATCACCCTCACAAGCAACATCCCGCAAGCCAAACTCCACAACCCACAGCGGGCCCGCCTCCTACGCCCATCGAGTCATATGCAACTTCCCCTGCTCGTTCCTCCATCAACATCCGATATGGTGTAGTGGCCAACATGATGCCCTCTCATCTCTGATGCGAGGTTAGGCATAGCCCCGAGTTCGATTCTCGGTTTCGGAACATTTTTGCATTTTTGCCATTTTGTGCTCGCGCTTTTTGCATCATGTCACGCTGCATCGACACAGGAAAGCCGCCATTCATTCAGTTCTTGCTTATTTGACCCCCACTACCCCTTATGGTTTGGAAATCTCGACACGAGAGAACCTAATGTTTTCGAGGGCGGTGGAGCGAAGTCGCGTCTCGCACCAACACCAGATCACATGAGAACACCCACCAACGAAAGCAAACCTCACACACCAAACCAGAAAGAATCCCGTGACCGAAACACCATGCGTCCCTCCCCCTCCCACACTCTCAAAAATGCCAAAACCCACCGCAAGCGCTGACGCCGTTCACCCAAACACGGCCCAACGATAGGTTTCCCGAGAATAGACGGCGCGCGGGCGGCGGGCGCGGGCTGCGCCGCCGCCGCCGTCACTGAATCCTTCCCGCGGAGGGGCGGAGGGGGTCGTGATGACAGGCTGACAGGACTAACTAACTTCACCACCAATGAACAACAATAGGATTGTCGACGGCGGCCGCGCGCATGGTTCTACTAAGCGCCAGGAACGTCCAGGGATCGGACGACCATGTTTTGCATCATTGACGAGGCATTTCGAAATACTGAGCATCTACTTTGTCTGTTTGTGCAGCTCGTGGGTCCGGACGAGGTGGCGCATTGCCCTTGAAATGACGAGAGTCAGAACAAGACGCGTTAGACACGTTCTATCCGCTGTGACGACCGGTGGTAATTCATCATCCAGGGACTCAAATGCCAATCACCAAACCTAGCATCGCGTGCAGCGCCTCGCAAAGAAACCCTGCGATATTGTCAATATTCTGCGCGGTCTCCGGAGACCGGCTCGCCTCGACAGTCGCCGTGCTCCGAATGCGACTGTGAAAAGGCAGGTTTGCGACGATGATCCAACAAGCTTCGAGCAGTGTGGCCGAATAGGAAACCAGAAGTACAGCACCGCCCTCTCATTCGTCGCGACAAAGCTGCAACCTAGGTTAACCCCCTCCTCTGCGATTCGCGAACGACAGGGGACGGCAGTCGTCGAGGAGCAAGCAACTCTACGCGACTCCATGCTCGGCCGTTCCCTGGAAAGTGGAAATATCTCTTCCACGGGTGATTGAAGTCGTCCCTGAAGACGACGATCTCAAAATAAAGACGCATGCCGCGTCTCGCGAACTGTACGTCTCATTATCTTTAGGTTCCCCACCCAAAAAGGCAAGAACGCGGGAATGAAGGACGAGGATCAAGTCACACGGCTTGTGGGAGCGACGGGGGGCGCGCACGCGCGCGACCGATGCGAGAAAATAGCTCTGGCGGGACATGTCCATGCCTCCTCCTCAGTGCGGGACAGGCTCTGTGGCGTGCGCCTCTGCGGGAGCTTGTGAAGGCAACGGCTGGGACGGGCGTTCGCTGGGCTACAAAATTGGCATTTGAGGCCCAGAGGTGCATCGACTTGTCTGCTCTGCATGCGTGTCTTTTCGTCTGATGACTCTGGCGATCAAAACGCGTCCTGCCGGGAGGCTCACACTGGCTGGGCGTCCAGCTTCATGTGCCGTAGATCGCTCTTCCCTTCCCGCGTTGTCAGTTCAGGCAGACTTGGCAGGCGCGCTGGCTGACGGGATTCTGGCCGACGAAGGATTAGGCATTCGGGCAGATATCCAAAAGTAAACACAACAAATCTCCATACGGAAAATGCTGCTCTGGATAATCAAAACGACAGGTGATATTTCTGCTCGCATTAACCGCCGCCCGGGTGATTTGATGATGAGGGCGACATGAGAAGTGAGCCGCGTCAAAGCCCGTGTTCCAGAGTATCGACCGCTGTGACGTCTGTCTGGTTCCCGGAAGGGCCTGGAACAGCACTGGAGATGAGGGATGACATGGGTGGTGTTGGAGCAACACGCGGAGTGTAAAGAAGTCGACGCTCAAGGAGGCTCGGCATCTCGTAAAGGCTGACTGAATGGCTATCAGCCCGTCTCATCACACCAGGCGTTGTTGATTTGGCGATCCGCAGCAACAATAACTTCCAATGGTCAGATGCCGGGCAATCTCCCTCTTTGCCTCGTCCTCAGACGGGCCCAGTGCATGCGTCCGTGTGGCTCCCCTCAGAGAGGCGTGACGCCCTCCCACCCACTCGAATCAGGGAAAAAGCAGGCAGCTGACCACTAGGCAGCGGCAGAAATGCCGCGTGTCCAACCACTCAGATAATTCATACGAGGCGAATTCTCATCCAATCGTTTGTGTGTCGCGTCCACCGCCGCATATTCGTGTCAGGGTGTGAGGTGAGCCAGGCAGAGGCTCCTTCTGTGGCTATCAGCAACCCGAGAGATATGGACGCTCGTGACTGCAACTCTCAAGACTCAAACCGGGTTCTTCTCGGTCTTCGTGCTCACCTGACTTCTTCAGAGTCAAGTGCAAGCACGGCAAGAGACCTGCAGTGAGCAGATGTCTCCCCACGCGCTGCGCTGCGCGGGTGCGACGACCGACGAACCCGGCAAACCCCACCACGATTGTCAGCTCGTGAGACAGCCCAAGCCTCTGATACACCAACTGCATGTACGGCGGTACTTTCCTGCAGTCATATTTCTGTAAGTAGCTATCTCCGAGCGGCCGGATGCAGGTTTTGCGACTCCGAGACCTCGGAGGGACACGGTCGAACGGCTGCAGTACGAACAAAACCACGGCGGACGCGCCCGTCTTGTCTGCTGGGTCCCTTTGCCATCATCCATCCCGTCACACCGACTCTCTGGGAGACAGAGTCAGTGTCCAGCTTGCTTGGGGCTCTTGGTCTGCCTTGCTTTGCTGGATAGAATACCTCGTTTGGCGTGTAATGCCGTGGACTGTCGAGGAGTCATCCATAGTGGTCTGTGCAGAGCGCGATCCAGCGTCATTGTGCTTGGTGCCTTGGGTACGGTACCAAGGATCAAATGCCCTACAGAAACCGAAAGAGTACGTATTGCAGGCGATGCCAATGTACGAGGAGATGAGCAGCCCAACCGAGCCAACCTGCTCCCTCGAGAGTGTCACTCCCATGTTCCCCGCCTGGCTGGCGGCGGGAAGACTGAAGAGTTCTCATGCCAAAGGCACATGTACATGTACCTGGATTTCAGGCCAGGGTAATGCTGCCTCAGAAGTCGAAAGAATTTCGTCAGAGAATTAATGCGGTGTGTGTCACGTGGGGCCGAGTGGCTGAGAGTGGGCCTTCAATGGAAGAAGAAAAGCGTGGTGCGGCGCGGACGGAGCTGGGCCAGAAAAAGCCCGGAGATTCAAGACTGTGACTCTTGCAGGGGAGGCCCAGCCGCACAGGCGGGAGCCGGGGGAACTTTGCCAGTGGCAGTCCAGAGATCGACAGTGCGTGCCCTGAGCGATTGGGACATTGGGGAGTGAATTGTGAGAAGCGAGCCAACAGAGCCAAATATTGGCGTTGGATAGGCTTGATTCCCCAGTCGAAGCATCGCGCTCGCTTTGCCCTCTCACAGGAGCTGGCCTGTTGACGGCCGTTGGGTCCATGGTTTGTTTTCAGAGGCCTCTTATATCCAGAGTGCGTTCTTCTGCGTCCCTTGCGGGCAGAGTGACAAACAAATGCCCATCGGAACAGCTCGTCGTATTCCCATCCCCAGCCTCTCGTGAACTTGACTTTTGCCCCTCACCGTTCCAGAGCCAACAGCCGAGGGAGGCTAGCACGACCGGCCGGCGAAAAGAGGAGTGGTCACCGCCTCTTCTTTTTTCCCATGGCTTCTCCGCACTGTCCGTGTGTCCCACTTCCGTCACGGCGATAGATGGCAAAAACGAGGCAGAGTCGAAAGCAGTCGGTAGCTTGGAGTGAGTCGGTCGCTAAAATTAGCCCTTGCTGAAGTGCCAGCTCACGAATCTGTCGATCGACCTCATTCCTCGGGCAGTTGGAAGTCGGATCAGGTTTTCGCTTGTGTGCCGAAGCTGACCGACTTATTTGTGGCGTCACCAGCTCGCATACAGCAGACAGGCCATGAAACCAGATGCTAGGCGTTGAGAAACAGGAGGGACGGAGAAAGTCTGAGGCAGCCTGAGGGCTAGGTGCTGTGCTGTAAAGGATAGACACGAGCTCAGGCAGCTCAGGGGAGCTCTTCGATCCAGCTTGCTTGCGCGTGTGTTGGAGCTTGGGTCAGGCCAGGTCGGGTCAGCGTAGGTACTCCGTACATACGGTACCTAGCCTCCGCGCCTCCGGTGGTGATGGTCCGGGTAGCCATCAGGCAGTGGCAGGGTGGTCGGTCGGGGTAGGCATTGAGCAGCAGTGTGATGAGTCTCTTCTCGTCTCATGTTTTCGCGTCTTCACTGTTGGTGCGTGCAGCCTTGCTTTAAGAGAGGGAAATGCTGAAGTAACGTGGCAGATGGAGACCTTGCCCCATGCGGAAAAGTCGAGACCTGGGCGCAGAATTTGAGAGGTTGACAGGACGGACGGTCTAGAAACCGCTCGGGGAAAATAAGCTGTCAAAAGGTGGGAAATATTTCAGGATGAACGGCGGAGTCGATTACCAAAGAATTTCCAAGTGCTGGACACTCAGATAGAGTAGCCAGGCAGATGAAGTTGATGTGCAAGTGCGTTATGAATGATGGATAGCGGTTGTTGGGCGCGCATCCGCATCTTAGGGACGAAAGTGAAGGAGCGCTGGAGGTGACTGGACAATTGGCAGGCAACCTCTCCACCCAAGGCGAGGAAGTCACAGTTGCATGCCATGCGCGCGCACGCCCAGAGGGGTGGCTACATCGTACAAAAAGTAGAGATCACGTCATGACAGCAAATCAGAAGCGGCGAACGCGTCGCCAGCCACAGGACGGGCCCACTTGGACCCGCTGATTCAGCCAGTCAGAGAGGTTAAAGGGTTAATGGCCCCGCCCCTCAAATCAACGCTCAGAATTCTCCCCTCGTCCTTCACCTCCTCACTCCCACAACCAATCAATCTCTTCCGGCCCACCAAACGTGTCGGACGCGAGGGCAGAAAAAAAAAAGAGAGCAGAGACAGGCCAGGTCGAACCGCTCAATCAGATTCGGCCCTCAGCTGGTTTTTCGAAACAGACACCAGGGACGTCGAGGCTGCTTTCATTCGATTGGACATTCAACATCATATCGAATCAATCGCCAATCAAGAGCGAAAGCTATCCGCTCCGCATTTCGCACTTTATCGATCTTGCATCGCGGGTGTGAGATATCTGCGAAGACGCGCGCGGAAAGAATAAAGAAAGACGTTGTCGTGATAGTGTGGAGGAGAAACACGACATAGCGCGTGAGCCCACAGCAGCAGCAGCAGCAGCAGCAGCAGCAGCAGCAGCAGCAGCAGCAAGCCCGCCGTCAGCAGTGCAGCGCCGAAGCTACGCACACGCACCTTGACGCCTTGAGGACACACACGTACACACACCGCTACCTTGGACGGGAAAGATATCGCAAAAAGACAGAATTCAGCTCAGCCGGCACTGCCAGGAGGAGCAGCAAGCAGAATCTCAAGAAAAACAACAGATTCCGGTCCTGCCGTCCCGCCGCCTGCCTGCCTGCTTCCCTTCCTGCTTTGGTCTCGGGCTGCCTTCTTGCCTAAGGTACCGTACCTATCCGCACCTACCTGGAAGGTGTGCCGTGCCTACCTGCTTCCTTCCTGTCTCGACTCCAGCCTGCCCTCTGATTGTTGGGCAAGAGCTCTCAGCGCCCCAGGGTCCCCAAGTCACCACACACGACGGCCTCGCACGCCAAGAAAAGAGGGGGTGTACTGTGATAGGTGCACTTGCGGCTATTCTCACGGCCCTCTGTCTTTCTCTGCCTGTTCCTCTCCTCCTCCCCCCCTTCACTGCGACGTCAACGTCAGCAAACACCCCTCCCCTCCTGTCCCGGTTCTTTCCCACCCATCCACATCCACGTCCACATCCACGCAAGTCCTTGGACATTGGGCCCCATCCCCTTTCCAACAACCCAAGTCCACACCACAGTCCACCACGGTCGC
The DNA here is from genome assembly GCA_025328335.1 of Colletotrichum sp. SAR 10_65. Taxonomy (NCBI): domain Eukaryota; kingdom Fungi; phylum Ascomycota; class Sordariomycetes; order Glomerellales; family Glomerellaceae; genus Colletotrichum; species Colletotrichum sp. SAR 10_65. The sequence goes on from JAKMWQ010000039.1 coordinate 93,750, forward strand.
AATCCACTTGGGGGAGCTTGACTCTCCCGTATCCTAAGGCAGCAGCAGCAAGCAGCGCAGCACCACCACCTCCACGACCACCACCGACAACCGTAGCGGCGTAGCCTTAGCACCTAAGGCTCACAGGTTCCCGGATCCCAGCAAGTAGTCCATTTACCGCCGACGCCACAAGCTCCACGCACTTATTTTTTTTTTTTCTTCCTCCGCCCTCCGAAACAGGCGTACAAAGTGCAGAGAGTGCCCCGGTTCGCCTGCAAAAGGATCCAGCGAATCCAACGAGGCAAAAAAGCCAGAAAAAACCCGCCCTCCCACAAAACCCAGCAAATCAGCTCGCCTTTTTCTTGCGACCACTCACAACCGCCGCGCACTTTCTCCAACGTCAACGTCCTTCCCGCCCTGACATTGGACAACCATTCGTCGCTCGCACTGGACACTTCCTATCGCCTGCGCGCTTTCCCTACCTACCAGACACTCGTGGATTCTCTCGATTCGCGACTGGGAACTACCAGCAAACCTATCATCGTCGCCATCGCCTTTTTTGCACCTGTCTATTGGCCCAAGCAGCCCATCAGGTGACGCCTTGGACCTGCGGAAAACAGCATCTTCCTGTCTGTTTCCTGTCCTGCCTGTCGAACTCGCAGCAGAGCAAGCAGCAGCAGCAGCAGCAACGCTCCGCTCCGCACACGGCACCGCATCGCATCGCGACAGACCAACCGCGTCGCACACCTCTCGCCCTTCCCGCAACGGCAAAGCAGACGCACGCGCCAAAGCTTTTTTGCAGGCGATCTCAAGCCCATATCGTGACACTCGAGTCAAAAGCCTATCAGAAAGCTTCGCCTCGACTTAGACCGGGAGTCATTCCCCAAAATCCCCCCCAAAGCCAATAAAAAATCCAGCCAACCAGGTACGTTTCGCATGCCCTTCGACACAAGTCGTCTGGCGCCCCTCCTCTCCAGCCTTGCCCGCTCGCGCGCTTCCTTGTCGCCGGTCCTGAACACGGGCGCCGTCACGTCTTCACTTTTGGCTTCCCGCTCCGTGATTTGCCCATCGTTGCACGCTACCTTGCCTCAGGGTCTGGCTTCTCTGTCGGTTTTGGCGCTTGGCACCCGTTGTGTCGGCACCAATCTCGACGTTGAACTTTGACGACACACCTTGCTGCTGGTAGCGTAGGCACCTGTCGGACTTCACTTTTTTGTTTTTTTATTTTCTTCTTTCCTCCGCTCTCTTACACGTCGCGTTCTCCGTTCTCTGAAACCGGCTCCAAGAGCATGCTTACTGACTGGAGCAGGGCGCATAATCCCCTCCCTTACGGCATTTTACACGCACACATCGGCGATTCCACAAGCTCGCCCGCACTCTCACACTCTCGCCGCATTGCATCTCCAACTTCATCGGTACGTGTATTGTACTTTCTTGTGTGTCGCATTGTCACCGCCCTTCACAGCATCTGTACGGCCTCCCGTTCCCCCCGAGGTGTAACCATCCATCCTCGGTGCCCCCCCTCCTCCACTCCTTGTCCACGTCAACCTGTCTCTGTTTCTGCCCGTCACCTACGGTCATCGGCGACGGCGACACCCCGCCGATTTCACCATTTCGTCCTCTGACGTTACCTTCTGCTGCTGTCTGTCGCTGCAATTATTCCCATTGTATGTTGGCTGGACGCACGCCCGCATTACCAAGCCTTCTATGCCTTCTGGAAGCACCCCCTCTCTCGGTTGGCATGCGTGCGAGGCAAGGTGAGAATGATGCGGCGGCGGCACCACTGGAAGGGACCCCCTACCAACCACCCCAACTGCAGCCTCAGCGGGATGCACGTACGTTCTTGGGGAAGCGCTTAGTGAGCCCAGTCTGGAGTCTGGCGGGTGGCAGCGACACAAGAGACTCAGGACAGCGCCTGGACAAACACGCCCTTCCCCTCAAGAGGCGCAAAGCACGGGCACTGTCACAGCAGCTTGGACTGCGTTCTGGCTTCGCGCCGCCACCACTACCGCAGCAGGGGGAGGTGTTGCCGGGCTGGTTGGCATGGTGGGCCTTGTCTCTGCATATTCCGTCATGCATGCGAGGTCTGCCAGCGCATCAAGTGGTGGCCCGAGGCGCGAGCAGAAGAACTGGACAGGAGCCAGGAGCAAGGAGCAGCACCCCACCAATCTCTTGTCGCATCATTCCGAGCATTGGCTCAAATACCCTGGAGAGGACAGAAGCAGCTAACATTCATGGTTGGACAGATCTCACTCGTGAAGTGGAATAAAATCAAACGGCCTCTTTTTCTGGGGAAACAAGGCACCGACCGTTCTGTTTCGTCCAAAACTACCCGCTTCCCGCATTGCAGCTGGTAGGCCAAAATCGACCAAGACCAGGACCAGCTTCTTGTCAACCCGGACTGGACCACTTCAGAGAACCCTTAAACGGGTAGCGACAAAAACACATCCCGCCCGCCGCCTCGACTCTCCGCCTCGTCTTGCACGGCAGCAGCACCCTTCGTCACTCACGTGGCTGTCATTCTCACTCCAGGCTCAGCCACCCACCCAGCGTCCGCCCCGCGACTACATCAGCCTGCATATGCCGTGGTCGGCCACTTGCGTCGCGCACCACTGCCAGCTCATCCACGCATCGCCAATAGATTGAGCCCCTCCTCTCCCAGCACACTGGCAGAGTACCCTAGGCCACCGCCCGCTCCCAACGCGTGTGCCCAACTCTACCCAAGCAGACGGGCCATTTCCAGCATTTTAAGGCTCAATTTTCATCAAAAAGGCAGCTTTCGTCGCAACTCATTCGTCGCTCGCGACCCATACCCGTGAAACCAATTTTCTCGACCGCGGTCACGCTATTACAACCACTACGCCAGAAACTGTCGCCAAGCTAGATCCTCCTGCTCGGCTTCTCATTGGTTCTGAGCACATCGCGACGAAGACAACCAGCTTCATCGCAGCTCGACCACTCTCGGAACAGGCTTATTCCCAGTATGATGGAATACGCGCAATACCCACAACAACCACAGAACGCGCACTCGGGATACACGAACAACTCCACCTCCGGCAACATCACCTCTCCTCACGGCGTACAGACGTCACCTATTTTGTCTACCCAGCAACAGTCACCCACCCAAGCACAGGGACACAACATGTACCAGCCACAGTACAACGTCCCTCAGCAGGGCATGCACTATGCCATGCCCCAGATCCAGGCCGCCGCCATGGCGGCGACCGCAGCGGCATCGGGAACGAACTACACCTACAACATGTCGGATCCTAGCTTGCCCCAAACCTCACCACGAATGGGCGGACCGAAAAAGGAGGCCAACCGCGATCCTAGATCGCCGACCCAGATGAACAACGTTTCGCAGCTGCCCGGTGGTCAGCGACGCCTCAGCCAGGTCACTAGCCCCGGCGTCCCGGCACAGGGAATGATGAACCACGTCGGCGCGCGCCCCGGCGTTGCCCCACCGCAGATGTCCCAGGCCCAGGCCATGCAGCACCCGCAGTCCCCCGAGATGCCCGCAGGCGGCGTTGAGGAATCTCCCCTCTACGTCAACGCTAAGCAATTCCACCGCATCCTCAAGCGTCGCGTTGCACGCCAAAAGCTCGAGGAGCAGCTCAGGCTCACCAGTAAGGGTCGTAAGCCGTATCTCCACGAGTCGAGACACAACCACGCCATGCGCAGACCCCGTGGACCCGGAGGACGTTTCCTGACAGCCGAGGAGGTCGCCGCTATCGAGCGTGACAAGGCTTCTGGCACCGATGCGCCCAAGGACGACTCTAGCCCCAAGGCCGGGTCAAAGAGGAAGTCCGAGGCCGACGACGGTGACTCCAACAAGAAGCCCAAGACGGCATCTGAGAGTCCCGAAGAGGAAGATGAGGAGGAGGAGGAGTCTTGAGCTCCGCCGCCGCCGATTCGATCTTCTTTTGTCGAGCATTCCGATCACGAAGTCACGACAGCCTACAGATACGTCTTGCAGCCATCTCTACTCTTTCCGAAATTGGATTATAATGGCGGCGGGAGTCCGATGGAAGACGGTTCCGCGGTGTGTTTACAAGGGGTTGGAGTGTTCCATGGACGTCTTTAAATGCAGCATTCGGGCCGGTACACAGGACTCTCGTTGCCCTCTGGCTGCCAGGCCTGGTCGATGCCATTGCGGCATGGGCCATTCTTTTTTAACACCTTTTTTCACGTTTCGTTTTCTCGGCTAATACAAATACTCGACTGGCAACAGCATGGCACCCGTTCAGGCGGGTGGCCGCAAGGGAAATGGGAGGGAAGAATGCATGGACGACTCGAAACGACGGATACCCCTCTTGTGTTTACTCGATTACCCCCTTCTCCTTGTTGTTTTTGATTGTTTTCTTTCTTCACTTCATGTCACAATCTTTTGCTGAGATGGGGACTTTTGTTCACTTTCTCTGGGGATGATGGTTGCAGGGGCAAATGAATGGTCTGGTTACCAAACGGGATGGAGTTGAAATGAAGAGAAAAGAAAAACCAAAACGAAAAATGAAGCGCCAGCAGTGGCGCATCTGATGTACGGGACAAAGAAGAATGATTGAAGATTATATTTTTACGCCTTCTCAAACTATTACCCCTTTTTCTTCTCAACCTTACGCTTCTATGGATTGATGGGGATAGACTGAGGTTTCCTGGCAATCCGTCGCCGGATTCGGAATTGGGAGAGAAACACGGGCTTTACGACTATTTGATCTTTGCGAGCAATCTACAAACTATATTGAATTACTTACGTGTCAGATCTCATCTTGTTCGACGTGAACCTTTGCGGAGCGAATGACGCACATATCCCTCCCCAGTGAATGCATTGTCGTCGCGAAAAGGGACGGCCCGTAAGGTCTGTCCTCGTGGACGCGATAACCAATCGACGCCGCAGGCCTGACTCAAAAGGTCGACAAACGGGCAGCGGCATTGGCTTGAGGCTGGACCACGAGCGTTGCCGCAAGGGACCGGGGACCAGCAGGAGGAGGCTTTTTTTTGGGTCGTCGAATGATTGCCCACGAAGGCGCTGGGCTCGGTCGGGTACGGCTATCGAGACCCGCCTCCGCACTCGTGGCTCGTCGTTGTCGTCGACCAGTCTCGTCGTCTGGCTGGCGGTCGGTCAGCACCAGTCAGTGGTCGGTGTGCGGTGTGTGGGCTTGGGCGCCCCCCTCTCCTCCCTCCCCAAACCTGGGGGAAGCTTGCCTGCTGCGGCCCTGGCAGTGGTCAGTGGTGCTTTCCCCCGCTCTTTAGCTTAGCGCGGTGGGAGCTCCAGGCCGGTGGACCTCGGCATGTCTCTGGGCCTGGGAAATCCGACCCGCGGCGCCTCCGACCGACCCTTTTCGCATAAGCAAACGCACGCTAGAGCTGTCTGTCACTGTGTTTTGCTGGGCAGGAGCCGAGGCTGGATACGCAAAACGGCCGGCAAAGGGGGACCAGGGGAAAAAAAGAAGGTTCCCAGTATCCGGGATTCTTGTCCGAACAGCCATCCAATTGAACTTCTGGGGTTTGTTACATTAAGTAACGACGTCGCCCTGTCTTCAAATTTGGTGCCTGCTTACCTACGACGAATTGCGAAGACAGTTGCCGCGTGAGCAGCAGTGACGACACAGGCCCAACCAGAAGCTCTCTCCCAGGAAGCTCCACACGCAGACGGTCGACAAGATGGCGGGACGCGTGAGGCATCCGATTGACCAGACGGCGCTGGAGCGGTACATTGAGAAGAACGTCCCGGAGATCAAGACGCCGATTGATATCAAGCAGGTACGCAATTGCGGTCGCCGGTCCCTTTCACGAGGCCATTCCCAATCCTCGAGCACCACCTCTCCCCCTCCCTCCATACCTCACCTCCTCCCGCTGACCCTCCTCCGCGCCACAGTTCGGCTTCGGCCAGTCCAACCCGACCTACCAACTCACCTCCGCGACCTCGACGCGCTACGTCCTGCGCAAGAAGCCGCCCGGCAAGCTGCTCTCCAAGGCGGCGCACAAGGTCGAGCGCGAGCACCGCATCATCCACGCCCTCGAGCCGACGGACGTGCCCGTCCCCCGCGCGCTGTGCCTGTGCGAGGACGACGCCGTCGTCGGCACGCCGTTCTACATCATGGAGTTCCTCGACGGGCGCATCTTCGAGGACGCGGCGATGCCGGAGGTCGCGGACCCGGCGGAACGCAAGGCGCTGTGGCGCGCGGCGACGCAGACGCTTGCGAGGCTGCACCGCGTCGACCCGAAGAGCGTCGGGCTGGAGGGGTACGGGAAGCGGGACGGGTTTTACGATCGGCAGATTGCGACGTGGACTACGATTTGCGAGAGCCAGGCGGCGGCGGAGGATCGGGAGACGGGGGAGAGGGTGGGGGATTTGCCGCATTTTGGGGAGATGATTGGGTTTTTTAAGGACAAGTCGGCGCAGCCGAGGGATCGGGGCACGTTGATCCATGGGGATTTCAAGATTGATAATATTGTGTTTCACAAGACGGAGGCGAGGGTGATTGGGGTTCTCGAGTAAGTTGCCCTTGGACAGTTCTCACGGGGGCAAAAAGCTAACGGGAAACACAGCTGGGAGATGTCAACAGTAGGCCACCCGCTCTCGGACCTCTGCAACTTCCTGACGCCGTATTTCACGGCCTCGCGCGGCAACTCGGGGGTGTACGCGCACGAGGGGTTCCTCGCGGGCGCGACGCCGGGGCTGCCGAGCGTGGAGGAGATCGTGGGGTGGTACGGCGCCGAGGCCGGGTGGGACCCGGCGCCGGAGCTCAACTGGGGCATGGCGTTCAACGTGTTCCGGCTGTCGGCGGTGCTGCAGGGGATCGCGGCGCGGGCGGCGCAGGGGCAGGCGAGCAGCGAGCAGGCGAAGCGGTACGCCGTCACGAGGGGCCCGCTGGCGGAGTTTGCGTGGGAGCTGGTGGGGAGAAGTATGGAGCAGGGGAAGAAGGGGAGGGCGAAGTTGTAGTAGAAGTTTGAGTTAGCGGGATGAGGTTGCATAGAATTTGACTCTGCTTTTAGAGATTTCTTCTTGGGGGTGGGGTGTGGCTTGTGTTATTGTTTCTATCAACGTGTTACTGGGCGGCGGCTTTCAAGACTATAAGTAGGCTTTTCTTAAGACCGGAAGGACTTTCCAGGCGCCAAATTTTTAAAGTTCTGTTCAGCGAATCCGAGACGATGAGCATTACGGTTGACAAGACGCGGGTTGTCAGCAGGCACATAGGACATTCATTCTGTGAGTGGCCGTGGATGCTTCACCCTCCGCCCGCCCGGGTGCTGTCGTTGTTGGCTGTTCTTCGAGTATTCAATGACAATAAGCGAGAAGTAGTACGCTTTGGCCCTGAAAGGAGGGAGACGTTTCTTGAGGAGTGGTGTCAGGAGGGCTCGGGATAGGTGGCATGGCTCCGTCTTGCTTGCCTTTGAAGACCCCCATTGTCTGGTATAACACTAAATACGACTTGTTCTGACGCTCATTCCGAATGAATAAGTAAAGGACGAAACTTGGAAGAATGCGAACAATATGCTCTGGCCCGCGCCGGCCGCCCCTGTAGATTGAAGTGGAGCGAAGCTGGATCAACCGCCTTCAGCATCCCAAATCTCAATATACTGTGGTTCGACGAGACAGCATTGATAATCCGAAATGTTTCGAGGAACTGTTTCGAGGAACTGTTTTCATTTTATATGGCTAAGAAGACAGGATCGAGGCATCAGAACCATGCCGGCGTCTTTGTTGGATACGCGATGGGCCGCGTCAAGCAGTGTCTAAGGACTCGAGCTTCCTGGAGATACAGCCATTGGCATGCATACGGTCTGGACGTGCTCCGGAGCATATAGAGCGCCTGTGGAAAGGATTTGAGATCTGCAACGCAAGCACGAATGCTTGTCTTGAAAGCGTCTGAGTGGTTTGAAGTTCTGACCTCTTGAGCGTTGATCATCCGCTTCGCTTGATCGATCTCGATGCGATCTCAGTGATTCTACCTCCAAAAGATGATGTGCATTCTGGGTGTGTATTGCTTTAATCGTATGACGACAGCAGAGGAGCTGGATAGTGTTAATACACCTTGATTTCAACGACCGCCATCTAGGTCTCGCTTTAACTAATGGTGAAGCGGAAGAAAATCGTTCAAATATTTGATCAAGCATCTTTAACCGGCTCGTCTTCTCTCAGCTACGTTTTTTCGGCGTTGATATTCATGGATGAGGTGGTCAGCACACGCAGCAGCTGTGTTCTTCCGCCAAGTTCCATTCTGAGATCCCATAGACTGGATGTTTGCAGGTGTAATAGCATAGCTTAAAACTACATCAGACATTCTCCTCGCTTTCGGCTTGTCATTAACAGGCAAGCCGATGTATGTACTCCGAATATTTGTGCGCTTGTGCCATATAGAGCCTTAATGGTGATCGCTTTTCATTGTCACTAATTGGCTCGACGACAATATGAGGTCACTGGAAAAGTCATCTGCACTAATTTTTGGGAAACGATCGCCACGTATTTAGACGAAGATAACCAATGGACACGAGAACAGCGAAGTATCTTTCGAAATCTAAGCTGAATAGCTAGTGCAAGGGGCAAAGTACTCGTAAGAATAACCAGATGTAGCGTAGATCTGCCATCCTGGCAGCCCAAGCAGGGCGAATGCACAAAAATAGACTTGATTTCACCATGGGCCATGTCACTGAAGATTCGTCGCGTACTTCAATGGCATTGTGAAAAGTATGCTCGATTGCGAATCGACTTCGCGCTCTTCCCAGCCCTGACTGACAAATCGCTTTGAATACTATATATAGGGCATCACCCTTCGGTGTCTCGAGGCCACAATGGCTACCTCGGTTTGCAATGAATTAGTGGTGCTGAGGAAAAATGTATTGAAAATCAAGTATGGTGATTAGCATAGAAGGAAAATTCACTACGACAGGTTCGAAGAACAGCAATACAAGCTGTTTGTTCATAGGTGGCAGGTGGTTGTTAAACCGTTGATTATAAACCGTTTCCATTGGTTTGAATCTCGGTCTAACTTACCAGTATGCACGTCTTCGTACGCAAGTGTTAGACCATGCATGCAATGTGATCAGCAAACAGGAGCGTTGGGGCAAATCAGGCGAGCCACACTGTCATTTGTGACTCAAAAATGCCAACTACAGTCAGCGTGCATGCATTCATGGCGTTCTGCAGTTCGAAGTGTAACAAGGCCGGGCAGAATGTGGCCCCTCTTGGCCTTTTCCTGCGAGGCCCCTTTCTCCCTCCACCATCCACCCCCCCAATATTTCTTTGTGGTCTAACATGTTCCCCCCCGCAGCTCTTTCTCAAAATTCATTTTATGGGCTCAATACGGACCATAAGAACAACAAGCCGAATTTCACTTTGAGAAGTACTGAGATATGCACCAGATGGCGCCAGCATTGCGAGTTTTGAATATCTTGGCCTCGAGACAAAATACTTCTAGCAGTACTACCACCTCAGATTTCGCGGGGCAATGGATGAACCCCAGCGACATCCTCTCTGTCCTTCTTCTTCTCGGACCCGACATCGTTCAGAAGGCCGTGGCCGCGCAAGCGGGCCGATTAATCACGCCCGTTGCGTTTTCCTTTGGCTGGGTGGCCTATGGGGCGAGCTCCCTGTTGGATGCGTTTGGCGGTAGGTCGAGACTTTTCATTAAGTTTAGTTTTGGTCAAAACTCGTATGGCAAGGTCTTCAAATATGAAGCTGACCACCTCGTTCAGCTGGAACGTTTATGCCACCCGCAGATGTAGACAGCGTCTTGGTCGTTGGCGCGGACAGTGGTCATAGCCGTGCTTCGTCCAGCTGGGTCCTGGGACGACTATTACGCGACTTGAACTACCAGGTTGATAAGGAGGTCCGCTCCGAGGAAAGCCACGGGACGCCATCGGCTGAACATGAAGAGGAGGTAACAGAGAAGCAGGCCAAAGGGAAGGCGATTCCAACTGACAGCCCCGCGGAACCGGAGCGCTGGTGGTATAACAACAAAGCTTTCCGAAGCGTAAAGCCCCGCGACGCGGAAGAACAGCCGTGGGAGGCCTTGCGAGTCTCTGTATTCACAGTCGTAAGTGATTCTGGACCAGAGCATGGCGTTCCGGCGCTAGACTTGGTTTGGTACTCTGGTGTCTCGACCATCGTTTTGCAGCTAATAATTGCCATCATACCCTGGATTGTTTATGGAAACTGGCAGATCTTCCTTGTCACACTCATGGGAGACTTCCTTGCTCTTGCTGGGGGTTCTTTACCGCAGTTCAGAAAGGAGAAATGGGCGTGTCCACGACAGGGAGGAGCCACTGTAGCCATTACACAGGGAAACGGAAGCCGGCATGTCGTCTTGATTGAGAACGATCGGAAAAGCAGAAAAGGATTAGATTTCGAGATCCTCGCCCGATCTACCCGCGTAGCCTGGGCATCCGAGTTTGCCAAGGTTATTACTGCTGTTCTAGCCTTTTTATGGATCGTGCTTCTGATCACTGTGGCTGGGATGAAAAACCATACTTGGTGTAAGCTCCTGAATCGGCATTGTGTTAGATTTCTTGGTTAATCATGACTTAGTTCTTCTCGCTATTGGGGCCATCGGCAGTGCTCAAAACCTATACGCTGCCGGTGCACATAGGAGACCCGCTGCGCATGGTGTTCACATTGATCTCAAAGAAACTATTTCGGGCAAGAAAGTTCATCCCGTTCTGAAGCGTGTTGAGGAGAAATACCCAATGATAGGGTTGGCCCTGTTGGACGTTTTCTACCCAAACTCGCTGCGAGTGAAGAGCGAGGAAGACAAACGATTTTGGCGAGCGGCACTGCAAAATAAGATGAAGCACAACAAATACGGGGATAGGGTTGATAATTTGTAGCTTAACATGCACACGAGCTAGTAGTACCGTGTATCCTGGCCCTTATCCGATACAACACGATCAAAATCAGGTACTTGGGAGCAGGCGAGAGTGGGCAATACGTACCTGAGCGAATTCAAGGCAAAAGGAAGGTGGCGGAACTTGACTCGGTCGTCGCTTATGCAAAAACAGTGATACGCCAGGCCTGAGACGTAGGTGCACTGTCTTGGATCTTGGCTGCATTTCTGGGTTGTATGTATATTTCACACTTGCCAAAGAAGGCATATCTTCGCGCTTTGAACTTACTATTGGTCAGTTAGAATTCAATATATCTGCAAGCTCATGCAACGCGCTTTTCAGATTTCTGCATGTCTCAGTCCCACAAAAGCCTAACCCTGAGCCTGATCATTGCAACATTTTCCAAGCGTCAGTACGTAGGTTCTCGAGAGACTTCTCATTCGAGTGACGTATAGTAGTGTATACAACATCTTCAATCATTCTTGCATGACCAACTTCGAGAATCATGAAGTGCGTTCATCGCTCATTTCGCACATCCAAGACCTACAACAAGTCACATCTCACCAACGACAAAGATAACGAAGAAGATCAAAGAATGGATACCAACGTTGAAATAGCTGGTGCAGTGGACCGTGCCAAGGCTCTTGGACTCTGTTTGCGACGTATCTGGGCTATCGCAGCTAGCCTCCCGGATAGAGAAAATAGCCTGCCAAAGCTCATTCCTCCACTCGATATGATCTCAATTTCACCCCACAGCACGAAACATCAGGAACATGAGCAGTGTACTTTCGACTTCTGCGAACACTCGCGGATCGACTTCACGTTCGTGGAACAACGTCATGAACAAGATCACGGGGACGCAATGGATCAGAAGAACTGCAGCTGTCTCGATTTCCCGCTTAGTCTTGCGCGCGATCGAGTCAAGCAAGGAAAATCAGCAGTCTGGAAACTTCATGACCTGTCCCTGCTCGACTCTTCTCATCCGTACATGGCATTATCACATGTCTGGGCTGACGGGACAGGTACGGGAGCGTGGGGCCCAGGAAAGGTGCACGAATGTCTGTTCAAATTTTTCTGCGACATTGCCAACGAATTCCAATGCGAAGGCTGTTGGTGGGACACGATTAGCATCCCTAGCGACGACGAGGCTCGTGCTACAGCTTTGGCCAATATGCACAGTAATTATGCTGACGCCAGAATCACACTGGTTCACGACCTATACCTTCGCAACTGGGAATGGATCGATGCGGAGACCGCGTGTTTCGCAATTGTTATGTCGCCATGGTACAGCAGAGGATGGACGGCCCTGGAGCTGGCGAAATCACACAAGGTTAAGATTTTGTTCAAGGCAACGAATGGACGACATATCGTTAAGGACCTTGATATCGACATACTCCACAAGATCCAACCTGAAAGCCCTCAGCATGAGACAGCAGAGTCGATTAGAAAGCTCAGAGCTGCTAGCATACAGACCCTCAGTGATCTTCTGGGCGTTTTGGGCCCTCGCGATACCTCGAAACCCCGAGATATGCCAGTAATTGCTGGTCTTCTAGCTGGGGTGGATGTTTACGGAGGTCTATCGCAACAAGAGATCTATCAGCGAATCTTGCGGAAGCTGGGAAGGGTGGCCCAGGAACATCTCTTCCACAACTCCGCAACAATGTCAACTCCAGGTTTCAGCTGGTGCCCTACCAATATTTTCGATATGCCAGTTTACAACGGTCTTTCCGAGTCATTGAAAGTCCAAGAAAATGGTGATGTAGAAGGCTTCTGGAGAGCTTATGAAACTAACGCGATGGGTCATGAAGATTTCAACTGGAAAGACGCGCATCCTCTCATGAAGGTGTTCCTTGAGTCAGCTCTACAGGGAGAAAGTAGAGAAAAGCATGTCTTTCTGGTTGAAGACGATGGCTCTCGAAACAGGGCTTTGCTCGTCAAGACCATGGCTAAGGATGGGAACACTTATTGCTGCCGCTTCATCGGGCCTGTCTACTTCAACAAAGAGCTTGACGGAGATGGCTCTGACATAAGGGTCAGGATAGGTAGTACAGAGGGAATGAAGGGACTTCCCGGAAGTGCACGGGATTTCTTGCCGCCACCAGATGAAGATCGATCTGCCGAAGATACCAAATCGACCGACTACGAAAGCAGCGATGCTGAATCAAAAGCAAACAGTGAAGGCTCCCGCAATGGAACGGCAATATTGTATTTTGAAGAGAAGACCATTGAGTGGCCATTCGAGAAGACCTCAGGACCAGAGACGTCATTTGAAACGGCCGAATTACGCTTGGAGTCGTCCAAAATGCAGCTACATGTCCAATACCAGCCATCCAATGTTTCGTCATCCGCTAAAATCAGAACGTTCTTCTACGGACATAGGGAAACCATTCCCTTTATCAAAGGCTGGCTTGAAAGCATCGACCATCAGACTCCCGCCCAATCTCCTCGAACAAAAGAGCTTATGCTTCTAAATATCGACGAAGTCAGACAGATCACAATAGACGGAGGCAGCAAAGACAGGCTGAGCGTAATGGCGAGTGAGGCACTTATAATAACCATTGCAAAAGCGGAAGGAAGCTATGCTGCACCGCTAGTCACATTTTTGCTGGATCATCATGCGAAGCACACCTGGCGCGATCGGACACCACTTCATACTGCAGTCAAGAACAGGAAGTTCGAAATCATCCCAAAGCTTCTGGGCCACAAAACAAACCCAGCGTCTGTGGACGCGGTGGACAAGTACTATGACACGGCAATTCATTTGGCTGCTGGGCTTCCGCTTCCCGGAGCTAATGAGACACACCTCATGGAAGCCCAGATGAAATCAGCCGAACTCTTGGTAAATATGAGCAAAGCATGTGTTACGCAGAGGAATTTGGGCAATATGACTGCATTGCATATTGCGGCCGAGGATGGGAATCATCGAATGGTGAGATGTTTGCTCCAGCGGGCCGGGAAGATCAAGCCCCTTCCAGATCTTGAGGCATGCATAGGCCTACATGCGCCCAAGCACGAGGTCCATATGGGCAACAAGGAGGTTCTGGATGATTCCCCTCAACAAGCCTTTTTCGGACGACCCAAATCACCAGAAGCCCAAGCCGTAAGCGGAAGTGCTGACGGGGAACCAGACATGCCATTTCACTTGGAGCGAGAATTCGAAAGCGACATTGACAGTCAGCTAAGGAGATCGCTTCAGCTGGCAGTCGAGAACGGCCATAGACGTGTGGTCCACATACTGATAAGCTGCGGTGCAAGGCTACATGGCCTAGAAGAAGGGAACCCCTCAGCCTTGGTCTTGGCAGCCGAGAAGGGGCACGTTGGCACAATCAACGACCTACTTAAAGCTTTCTGTGGCAGCTTTGAGACGAACGAGATCAATGAGGCTTTTCTGCAAGCAGCTCAAATGGGTTACCGACGACTAGTCAAGAAGCTCGACCAACATGGCGCTGAATCAGGCTATCAAGACGAGCATGGCATGACAGCTTTGCACTGGGCTATCTACAGAGAACATGATTCTATCACCAAGCTTCTCATCAAGAAAGGACCGTTGGATTTGAAATGTAGTTCGAATCAGCATACACCCCTTACACTGGCAATAGCTGAGAAGAGGAAGAACATTGTGAGTGAGTTGCTACGCGTGGGAGCCAACGTGGATCTATGCGATTCAGATGGACGTACAGCTCTGCATTGGGCAGCCATAAAGGAAGACAAAGATGCAATTTCGAAACTAATCGAATCCGGGGAGAACAATTTGCTGAACCTACAAGACAAGAGAGGCCGAACGGCACTGCACTGGGCTGCTCGCCACGGGTCATTGGAAGCAATGGACATCATCATCAGTGCAAACGCACATTGCAGCATGCAAGACAATAACCAAAAGACACCGTTGATCTTAGCAGCAGAGAAGGGTCAATGCAAGGCAGTTGAGAAGCTGTTGGCTCATGGGGCAAGCAATCCAGACGCAAGAGACAGTGCAGGAATGACCGCCCTGGACCGAGCAGCTTTCCTAGGAAACGATACGATTGCCAACATGTTGATCCTGAAGACCAAAACAGATGAGGATAGGGTAAAGGCACTTCACCTAGCAGCAAAAGAACGCCATTTGTCTCTGGCGATTTCACTCTGTGAGAATATCAGAGGGCTTGCTGTAAGAAGTTCGGCAATAAGTGGAATTCTTTTCTCGGCAGCTTCTATTAAAGAAATCTCACCACAACTTGGGATTTTCTTTAGAAATGTTGAGAATCCGAACGCCACCCAGGCTGAAAATGGCCAAACTGCTTTAATGCTATCAGCCATTCATGGCAATCGACTACTTATCTCAAAACTCGTTGAGATGGGCGCAGATATCAACTTGAAAGATAACATGGGAAGAACAGCCTTGATAATGGCTGTCAAAAAGCAACATTTTGACACTGTTGAGTTTCTCCTATCTTTGGGTGCCGATACGACAGTTCAAGACAACCAAGGACGTACCGCGCTGCATCACGTTTTGTTGGATTCTCTGCAACGTACGAAAGCGTCGCACACGCTGCATTATCGATTGAAGACTAAGAGACGTCTTTCGAGACGTGAAAAGAACACTTGGAAGCACACTTGGAGAGTGATCCAAGGCGTGCTGTCCTATGATGCCAACATATACGTGAAGGACAAGGAAGACCAAACTCCTATGCACTTGGCTACTCTACATGGCGAGCAAGTTGCTTTAGATTTGCTTGAGCTCGCAAAACGCTCCAAGTCAATCATACCTAATGATGTGAAAGATGCCGAAGGCCGAAGTCTACTTCTGCTTGCTGCAGAAAAGGGTTATGGTCGCCTTGTAACTATGCTGGGAAGTGGCGATCTGAATCTCGCTGACAAAAGTGGTAAGACGCCGCTGTTATCAGCGGCTGACAAAGGCCATCACAGAGTTGTACAATGGTTTCTAGAAGGTGGAGCAAACCCAAACCTACAAGATCTTCAGGGCAACACCGCATTATTACAGGCAGCGCAGAATGGGCATTCAAACGTTGTCGCAAGTATCCTTGCTTACGAACAAGGGACGAAGTTAAACCTAGACGCTCAAGATATTATGGGGCGAACGGCACTGCTACATGCAGCTAGTAACGGCTACTACGATATCGTGGTGCAACTTTTGCAGCATGGAGCTGATCCGAATTTGCCCGATGCCCAAGATTCTACGACACTGTTACGGGCAGCGCACAATGGGCATCTCGACATTATCTTAAGTCTCCTCCATCATGCAGAAGGTTCCAAGCTGAATCTGGACTTTCGAGGTGCTATGGGCAGAACAGCATTGATTGTTGCAGCAGAAAATGGCCATTATGCTATTGTCGAGAAGCTTCTCGAGAAAAAGGTCAACCCAAACATAATGGACTACAGCGGGAAGAAGGCTTGGCAAAAGGCTTTAGAGAATGGCCACGTTCAAGTGGTACAAAAGCTTCTTCCCGGTAATCCTCAGTCTATCGAAAACAGCAGCAACGAAATCAGCGAAGCACTGCTTTTAGCCTCTCGAAAAGGTTGGGTCGAACTGGTCGATATCCTTATTAGCTGCAAAGCGGACAAAACTTTTCAAAACAGCGAAGGGCGGACGGCATTGCACCTGGCCGCAATGAATGGAAACCAGGCAGTGGCAAAGAGGCTAGTTGCCGAGGGTAGGATTCTTGCCATCGAAGATGTTAAGGGCCGCACAGCTATGTTACAGGCCACAGAGCGCGGCTTTACATCTATTGTAAAGCTCTTGCTTGAGAAGGAGGATGTTGCCTCGAACATCGCCTTTTGGAAGGGTCCTGAAGCGCTGCTACTGGCAGCGGAGAAGGGATACATTGAGATTGTCGATCTTCTTGTGAGCAAGAAGGTTGACGTCGACGTTTCCGATTCTTCAACAGGGAAGACAGCGTTGTTACTTGCAGCAGCAAATGGAAACAGCAAGATAGTACACTCACTTCTGTTCTCAGAGGCTGACGCCAACAAAAAGGATACCAACGACAGGACAGCTCTACACTACGCAGCCTGGGGAGGCTATGACGACGTGGTGAAAACTTTACTCCACGGTGGGATTGCCCCCAGCGCTCCGGACAAGCGGGGACAATCGGCATTGCATCTAGCAGCGGAGCGTGCATCCAAAGATGTCGTCTTGCAGTTACTCAATGGCAAAGCTGATCCCAACGGAAGGTCTGGAGACGGTCAAACTGCGCTGCATAGAGCTGCTTGGGGAGGCTCTGTACAAGTAGCCAGTGTGCTACTCGAATGGGGTGCTAATGCCAACATATCCGACAACTCAAACTCCAAACCGTGGCAAATTGCGGCAGAAAAGGGGCACCAGTCCATAGTCGAAATGCTTCTGGGAGAGACTGTTCTCCGTGATGAACGCGTCTTGAACCAAGAAGCGCTCATTTTTGCCGCTCGGATGGGGTATGAAGGTATAGCAAAATCGCTGCTGGAGAGGGGGATGCGTACTTCCGTGGAAGATGAGAACGGATTGACACCGCTACACTGGGCCATGAAGCAAGGCAACAGGACTTTGGTGAGCTTGCTTTCGAGTCAAGAGAAGGTGGTTATCGATGCTTTGGACAATCAAGGCCAAACACCACTGTTCTATGGTGTATTCGGGGGCCATATCGCAGCGGTGGAGAAACTCCTCGAAAGAAATGCTGGCATCAACATTCCAGATAAAGACAAAAAGATGGTGCTACACCACGCAGCATACCGGGGTGACCGAGAAATAGTCCGAATGCTAGTTGAGCACAAAGCGGACTCACATGCCCGCGATGCATCAGGGAAGAAGGCCTGGGAGCTCGCCGCAGACCAAGGCCACCATGATATCTTTCGGTTATTGCTGAAAAAGGAGGTTAACTTCAGACCCAATAGCCAGAGAGTCAAAGAGCTTTTCCTGGATGTAGCCCAGAGGGGACTAAAGCCAATGGTCCAACTGCTCATCGAGAAAGGCGTAGCGGTCAACACCACAATAGACGGGCTTGGCAGAACAGCAATCGGGATAGCTGCTGAGCATAACCGAAAAGAAGTCCTGGACGTGCTGATGTCTTATGGAGCCGACCCAGGTATTCCGGATTTGAGAAGTCAGACGCCGATTCTCTGGGCGGCCAAAACCGGAAACGTCAAAATGGTCAGCTCTCTTCTCGAATACAATTCAGTGACGCTTGCCAAAGGGACAAACAAAGCTCATCAAACGTCGAAAACAACTCCTAATAAGTCTTCTATTGTTAATCATGCCGACTTCAAACAGCGCACAGCGTTGCTGGTAGCCCTGGAGCGAGGACACGACAATGTCGCGCAGTTCTTACTCGAAAAGAGCGAATTGGAGCTCGACGTCAACGCAACAGATATCACAGGCAAAACAGCACTGCATTTGGCAGCACAGAAAGGCAAACTGAATCTAGTTCAAATGCTATTGAACAAAAGGGCCAAGCCAATGCTCCAAGATAAGTTAGGACAGACAGCTCTCCTTCTCGCTGCCAAGTTGAAACATGACGAAGTAGCTTACGCCTTGCTGGAGGATGGTTCTGGTCCTCTGAGTTTGACTTTGGAGGACTCACAAGGTCAAACAGCTATGCTCGTTGCTGCTAGGAGAGGAGATGTGGAAATGTTCCAAAAGCTGCTGGAGAAGAATGAGGACATCACCCATGCAAAGAGACAGGGGAGTAAAGCTCTTTTGGCATCAGTTGAGAACGGTCATCGACATGTTGTTAGCTTACTTCTTTCCAAGTATGTTAACTTATTTCGACAAGACTCAAGAGAGAGGGACCTGGGGGAGAGTGACCCAGGGCAGGGTGACCTAGGGGAGGGTGATTCCGGAGAGAGGGGCCCAGGAGAGAGTGATCTAAGAGAGAAAACTGGCAGTAGCACTCTTTTGGAAGCTATTCAACTTGGAGTGGCCAACGGAAACAAGGAGATGGTGGAGACTCTTTTGAATTATATCGGTGCCGAATTGGACTTCACGGTATATGCTAAGGTTTTGTTGAAGCTGGCTAAAGGAAGTGGGAACAAGGAGGTGGCTTGGTTGGTGTTGAACAAAATGAGGTTCCACTGAATTGGCCTGGTACGAATATTTCACTAGTTCCTGATTGATGTATGCAAAGATCGTGTCAATTTCTCAATTTAAAGATTTAGATTACAGGGTGCACAGAAATACATGTTAGTCCGAACAACATCCAAAATTACATGCAATAGAAGAATAAAGACAATATTGCACATGTCGTGACTCATACAATTCACCCCTCAATGCATAGAACCATCCAACGAACAAATAGCAAGCCAGATGATATTCAGTGAGACATGAGAGAATCATCTTTGACACCTTATGTTGTCATCATCCGAGCAACCTCGGGTGACGTCTCGGCACCCGAGCCCCCTTACCCCTACATCCCATTTTGTCCGACGATACACCCCACGTTCTAATCTCATCCCAAGAAAGAGTCTCACTACACCAACACCCGCGATGTGAACAGTGCCCATATCAACTAATGTTCCATAAGTTTAGTTCTTTTTTCTGTGATTTTCTCTAGGAATATCTTACATCTTCCAACTCAAGTACAGGATGGAAAGGTTTAGAACATCTCATCCCCCTGGACACTCAGCACATACGCTTTCAAAAGCTCTCTCTCAAGATTTATTTCGCTAAACTAATCAACCAAAAGGTAATATGGGATATGGTGTAACAACAGCTAAGTCTTCATCTTCAACAACACTGGGCCTTCGTGGATATAAAAGCCCATTAACAACAGAACCGGGCCGCAGACGACCCGGCTCCCCCTCATCATTCTCTTTGACCCCCTAGTTCTGGGGAGCGAGGTGCCTCCTAGCAACGCGCGCACGGAACTCATCGCGTTTGTTGTTGGCGTTGTTGTTGTTGTTCTGGCGGCCGCCGCGGTTGCCCCCGTTGCCTCCGCCGTTGCCGCCCGTCGCGGCGTTGTTCGTGGCGCCGCCGCCGTTGTTGGCGTTGGCACCGGCGTTGTTACCGGCCTTGGCGGCACCGCCTCCCTGGGTCGCGGCTCCGTTGTTGTTGTTGCCTCCAGTCGCGGCGTTGTTGTTCGCGTTGCCGCCGCCGTTGTTGGCGTTGGCTCCGTTGTTCTTGCCGGCCTTGGCAGCGCCGCCGCCGCGGGTTGCACCGCCGTTGTTCGCGTTGTTGCCGTTGTTCTTCCTGTTGCCGCCGCCGTTGTTGTTGTTGTTGTTGTTACCGGTGTTGCCCCCGGCGGCGTTTCCGGCGGGACCAGCAGCCTCCTGGGTGGCGTTGTTGCCGAGAATCTCCTTGATGGCCGTGACGCCCTGCTCGTCCTGGGTCTTGGCCTCCTGGTTCGACTTGACGGCGGCGGGGAGGTCCTTGGCGTTCTGCTGAACCTGGGTGAGGACGTTCTCGAGCGTCTGCGCGGTGGGGATGTTCTGGGGGGTGTTTTGCTTGGGGGTGGTGTCGGTCTGCTGGACGGCGAAGCAGCCGCCGAAGGGGCCGGCGGCGGCGGCGTTGAAGCAGCGGACGGTGCAGACGTCTCCGGTGGAGGCTGGCGTGTGTTAGTATCATTGCGGTGGAAGACATTATGGTAACGACGTACCTCCTACACAGGCCATGTCCTGGGGCATGGTGACCTTCAGGTTGATGATGCCGTTCTGCGGCTGGCCCTCCTGGACCTGGAGCTTCGTCTGGCCGGTGGCGCCGTTGGCGTTGCTGGTCAGGTCCATGTCGCAGGTGTACGGTCCCGAGCCGTCCTGGTTGACCTGGGCGATCTGGACATCGACGGTGCTGCCCTTGGTGACCTGCGTGACGGTCTTTGCGATCAGCTGGTTCTCGGTGTTCTCGCCGATGTCGATGTTGCCGGCGAGGATGGTACGACCGCACTCGTTGACGGCGTTGTCGGTGATCTCCTTGGTGTTGATGATGTTCGCGTCGGCCTTCTTCGTGTCGACTGTCGGGGGCTATGTTAGCCCACTGTTCCCATTCCCTCTTCCCCCATTTCCCATCTTTTTCTGTCTTCCATCACGACTTACCCTGAAGAGGCAGACTGGCGGCGCCCTTGCCCTGAGCCTTGAGGATAACACCCTGAGCCGAAGCCACCGCCAACAAGGCGGAGGTGACCAACGCCTTCATAGAGGACGACATGGTTGACTTTGCTTTACGAAAAAGAATCGAAGAAGAATATAAAAATCAAAAAAGTTGAATTACAAGACAATTGTGTCCAGCACCGTTGAAGAGAACGAAAGAGGTATTGGGCCGAAGAGAAGTGTAAACAGACCGGCTGGGAATAATTCGACGAAAGGAAAGTGTGAGCGAGCGATCCAAACGGGAAGAGCACAGGGAGGCCTGCGTTTTACCCGAAGAGCGAGGCCTATAAAGTTTTATAACGGCGGTCGACATGGTTGCCCGTTGAGTTCCCTCTCTGACCCTCCCCTTTTTGGCGATGACAAGAGGAGGTGCTTCAAGGGTAGAGCTTGTTTCGACAGGGGGCAAGGGGGGGTGGTGGTGGTGAGCATGGTTTTGCAAGTGAAGCCTGAAGGAGAGAAATGTGTAAGCGCTTTGGTGATGGGCAAAGCTTCGGCCAGTCCCTGTCTGCTTTCGCGAAGGACCAGGTGGACGATGCAGCGCCGTCAGGAACCGCTCTCCACAGCGCTCTCGTCCGGTCGAATTTCATACCATGGATGACGATGTTGGGGTGTGCTGCGGGAGTGGATTCGAGCCAGCATTGCCAGCCTCATACTGTTTCTCACCTGCAAGTATTTCCAGCCAAGATGCGCCAAAAGGACATCAAAAAGCAACCCCAAGCACAGATCCTCTCCGCAGCTCCGACGATCTTCTGGAACGGATGCCGTCGCGTGGGTGGAGATGGCGGTGGATACGGAGGCGTACGCGGGTGGAGGCGTGCCCCCCCTTCAGTGGTGGTTTGGTGGTGGTGTCCAAGACCGAGTCTTCTCCGTGGGGGGGCCATCTACGCGACCACCATACACACACACACACATACACTTCCAACCTTGCTCTTTCGTGCCAGTGGCTGAAGACAGGCAAAAGGGCAAAAGCAGGGGATGTTTAGGCTCGAGGCGACAGGGCGGACAGGGCTTTCCCGTTCCCGCCGCAAGGTTGCGTTGGCTGTGGCCTCGCAGCCGGGGGGACGAGGGACAATTCCCATACCGCAGTAGGGAAATGGGCAGATGTCGCTGGGAGTCCAGACGAAAACGGGGCTGCACCCGCGTTTCAGGCCCCTTTTGAGATGGACCATAACGGACTCGAATGGGCCTTATTACTCCAGGCGAGGACTGCGACTTCGCTGAAGAGCGCCGCCCAGTCGCAATGTCTCCCCAATGGCACCTACACCACCACACGTGCTGAAGGCGAGAGGGCGGGCGGCGGCGAACCTCCGATGGCAGCTTTTCCCGTACGGCCTGCCAAAAAGTTCAGACGGGCCTCCCAGCGGGTCTGAGACGGATGCGTAACGCTCAGGAGTCCAACGGGCAAGCCTGGCAGGCGGCGTCGTTCTCTTCGCTTGCAGCTTCGCCCTCTTCGCGTATTTAGACCAGCGGAGCCTCCCTGATGTCGGAACATGTTCGTTCCAGACCACTGCCCCATGATTGAGGCTGGATACGATGGATCTCGCTGGGAAAAAGTTGGTCGAGACCTGGTGATGTCGACCATGTTGCTGTTCCCACAATGCTCCAGTCCCAACACAAGCTTCGCTGCCCTGCAGAGTACAGTGGATCGGGGAAGGCTATTGCTCGGAAGAGCCCCCTTCATTCACTCGGTAAAGTCGTCTTTGAGACAAGCTTCGTGGATAAGGTCGACACTAAGGGGAATTAATAGATTGAGGGCGGGAGCTGCCATATTGGCTGCTGTGGGGTGGTTGGAGACCACCTAGGTAATTGAAGTTGGTAACTTGGGTTGGGCTGATGTGGGCGCCGCCGCTGCGCTGGACGAGAAGGGAAAATTCAGGCGGGACAGCGCAGTACAGGCCCCCCTCCCTCGCATTTGTGGACGCTTCAGGGTTGCCCGGGCAAATGGAAACGCAGGGTCCAGCACCACCAAGCCTGCTGACTGCGGCACAACGGCGTCATCGCATGACGCTGAAACAACCATCTGGCCAGCGTTTGACCCATCAAAGATGCTGGTTGTATCTGTTAGTCAACTCTCTTGGCTTTTGAGTGCACGCTTAAATACCACGGCCCGGCGCCCTTGGTGCCCTGGAGGCGAGAGTGCGGGAGTGAGAGGGTGACGGAGAAGCACTTCGTGTGCCTGGCGAAGAAAGTCTGTTCCCTTCTTCTCCCTCCTTTCCTAAAGTAGCCCTACACTGCGCGGGCTTCGGAGCGTCCCTTGGTAGACACATGCCGCCCCATATTAGCTGTCGTTCCTGCATCTCGGCTCTGCTTGTGAGATTCATTACACGTGGATGGCATGCCCAGTGCTTTCACCAACACTGTTGACCATGAATACTATTGGCATCTATTGGATCTCTCTAGCTCACCTAGTAATTATGATGTTGTTGCGACTCTCAGACTATGTCGTTGGGTAAATGAAAATGTCCACCGGTATCCGCAGAAGAGTCTTGGGCCTCCTTACTGCTGGACCCCAAGTCTGCCTCAACCGCAGATAAATGAGTTGTCACACTGGTGTAACTGGAAAAGAAGACGCTCCGAGACTGAGGCTGGTGATGATGCGCGGCACTTCCTGCGTTGCTATTCTCTGCTCACGCTGCCGCCCACGTCGAACCGGGTTATCGCTGGACAGATTCAATGCGCCTGAGTGGGGTCGTCGTGGCCATCTCACACGGACCAGAAACAATCAGTCGCCCACGATCACGATTCAGAGGGTGACTAAGAGTTGACAGGACGAACTCTAATGTTATGGGGCCAGGTCGGTCAGTAAGGTATACATACTTTGGCTCTCCCCGTGATTGACCCTCGGGGAAAGACGTTTGATTAGCGTTCGGAGATTGCGAATCTTCCAGGTCGTCACAAACAGTTGGCCGCCGCCTTCAGGTTTCGACGGCATGAAATGTTCTTCGGTGTATTGTCGACGGTGAAAATCACCACTGGACGGATTCAGTTCGACAAAAGCTTGTTTGTAATTCGCAGCTGTCCTATCATCAACACAGGTAGCTGGCAACTCCTGAAAGTTGATTTAGATCGGGTTAGTAGATTGAATCCGGTGACAATTCAATAAATTTGATGAGCAACTAGATAATTGTATATTATGATTTAAGAGCATGTTTTGGAGCTCACGATGTCGGCGTCGACTCCAACTCGCAAATGCAAGTCATTCTGGGCTTTAGAGAACCAACAAGACCCACTAAACAAAGAAACTGAGGCCAAATTCTACATGCAGCCAACCGTCGCTCCTGAGTGGTCAGACATGCAAGTTGCATGCATTATCGTTGGTGCGTTGGTGTTGATGACTGCTGAAGAGTTATACAACTGGCCAGTTTAGCGCATGTAGGAACTGATCCTTCAGCAAATCGGGAAGGTGACAAAACGTCAACCCAGTGCCCGCAGCTTTAAACTCAATTCAAGTCGCAAACGCTCATGGAAATGAGTCACTGTTCCCCAAGTGCAACGAGCATAGCGTGTCTTGAAGGGTGCTGCAAGTTGATGAATACTCTCGTTGGGCGGCTTTTAAGTAGTGCTTGAGAACCATCTTCAGTCAACCAGAAAACCACCACATGACTTCAAGCCAACTCACTTAGTACTTCATCTATCCTCGTGAACCACCAACATGGCAGCCCCATTCCCACAAGAAGCCTACACCATCACCACACCGCGCCTCATCATCCGCAGCGCAATCCCCGAAGATGACGAGGCCCTCTACAAATTGCTCTCAACCCCCGAAAACCAGCCCTTCGACGCCGTCCAGCCCGGCCTCTCGCCCGAGGTCATGCGCGCCCGCATCGGCCGCTGGAAACCCATGACCGCCGCGGGCAAGAATGCCTTCATGGTAGTCGTCCTCCGCGAGACGGGCGAGGTCATTGGCAATGGCGGGTACAACTGCTTCGAAGACGACAGCGGCACCTCCGTCGCGCAGGAGGAGGGTGAGGATGGTGTCCAGGGGCGCCCGTATCTTACTGATACGGGCGTGGTGCTCGATCATCGGCACTGGGGGAAGGGGTACGGGCGGGAGACGTTGTGTGCCAAGGTCGAGTACGCGGTCGAGGGGCTCGGGTGTAGAGTTGTTCGCGTTGAGACGGCTGATGACAATAAGCCGTGGAGGGCGCTGATGGCGTCGTTGGGTTTGGCTGAGATTGAGACCAAGGGCCCTGTGAGTTATGATGAGAATGTGATTGGGTGGGTTTACAGGATTGATGCTCAACAGTGGAGAGCTGCAAGAGAGAATTTGAAGAAAAGGGGGAAGTGGCCGGTGTGAATCTAAGACCAGAGAAAACAAGATAGTGCAGACATGTTCAGGATGACATTGAGAATGAATTACTAAATGAGATGAGATCATTGCATCCAGAAAGAACCCCCTGTTAGAAATCTTTCAACCGCTGAGGCTCCCAAGACCGAGTTATCCCGCAAACCCATCGACTTCAAACCTCTCATATTCCGGTAACGTGAACCCATCCGTATCCTCGACATTAGTACCCTGTATAAACTTCTTCTGAACCCACGGATTCGCCACGACCCTCGCTACACCCGCCACGCACGTCTGGAACAGCCATCTCTTCCACGCCACATCAGGATGCACAACAGCAGGGAAGAAGAACGGGATATGCTGCGTCTCATCAACATAACTCCTAAACTTCCCTTCAAACTCCTCCAGAGCCTTTCTAGGATGCTCCCCCTCTCCAAGCTTGCTCAGCTCGCCCGAGAGCACATACGCCCCCTGGATCGCCAACGACGTGCCCATCCCCGTCAACGGCGTCGGCGCCCACGCCGCATCACCAAGACATACGACCCTGCCCGTCGACCACCTCTTCATCTTGATCTGCTGGAGCGCCTGGAAGTAGTAGTCCTCCGAGTCCTCCATCGCCTCCAGGATCCGCGGCGCCTGCCACCCCGCGTCCGCAAATTCCCTCCTGACGAGTTCCTGCTGCGTCTTCCTGTCGCTCCGCGCTGCCTCCTGCCACAGCCGCCTCTGCGCGTCGTCAAGAGGCATCCGCGTGAACATGGCCCGGATGGTGCCGTGCGGATCGGGACGCAGCGAGATACACCGCGACCCGAGGCCGACGAACACGTTCCACCAGTCATCGTCGCTGGCCACGCGCGGGATCGTCGAGTACACCACGTACATGTCCTTGTCGACCACAGCCACCTCCTCCTCCGGGAAGCACTGCCGCCGCACCTTGGACCACTGCCCGTCCGCCGCGACCAGCAGATCATACTCCTCCACCTCGCCGCCGCTCAGCTCCACCCGCACGCAGTCGTCACCGTTCTCAACAACCCGCTCGGAAGTCACCCCGAAGCGGTACTCTACGTTCGGGTGCGCCTTGGTCGCCTCGTACAGGAACCACGAGAGGTCGCCGCGCAGGACCTCGAACTCGGACGTCGGGTTGAACCCGTCGCCGGGGTGGACGGGGAAGGGCGCGAAGGGGCGGCCGCGCGGGTCGATCAGCTTCGTGCCCTTCTCCGTCGTGTTCCAGCGCTTGAGCTCGCCGATGAGGCCCATCTTGCGGATGACCTTGATGGCGCCGTAGTTGACGTCGACGTTGTGGCCCTGGCGGAGGAGGGCGCCGCTCTTTTCGAGGACGGTGACGCGCGCGCCGGTGCGGGCGAGGAACCAGGCCAGTGTTGGGCCGGCGACGCCTGCGCCGCTGATGAGGACGCGCATGGTTGGTTGCGTGGGTGGGAGGTTGCCCATGTGAAGATATGTTTTGAGGGCTAAAGACGGAGGTCTTGAAAACTGGATCTTGGCGGGTGATATACGTATTAATAGTTTTGAGGTTTCTCATTCCGCTTTGGTACTAACAGGTGTTGTCTCTAGCGTGCCGAAGCGCATTCCGTGGCGCACCAATGATCGCAGAGAATCTAGGAGATTTGGTATCAATCTGATCCTTTGTGCACGACTCTTATGTTGTGGCTGATCCTGCGCCCGCTGTCTCAGTCAACATCAGTGTCCCCGTCTTCCTAGGCTTCGCTCATGATGTACCGTCCATCTTCTCAAAATGGATTCATGAGTACGGTGATTGTTTCTCAAAAGCAGAAGCTCTCGTCAACGCCACTCATGCGGTGTCAAGATGTCACTATCTCATTTGATACATCAGTATTGTGCGAGTAAGACGTTGAAGTCTGTCTTGAATCACGATGTGATCCAGGGGTTGAAGTCAGCGCTGCAGCGGCTAGTCCCGGTGCGGCGTAAGCCCATCCATCCGAGGTCCGTAGTCCGACCGACCCCCCTGCTCCGGGCGATCCCGGATTTTCGAGCCGTCGTTGCACCGATAGATTACTCGGGACCGAGAGATGGATACGTCTTCCCCATGTGCCAAGCCGGGCGCCAGGGGGAGCTTCTGGTGCGCAGCCCTACGCGTGGATCGGCTAACCGGCAACGTGTGCTGACACTAGATTATCTACTAGCGCGCCGCTGGTATGGGAATGTGGAAGTCGTTGACGTAGTTGAACTGAAGTGTGCAGATAGAAGAAAGATAAACCACATCTAGCCATGATGAAGGGCCGTGGATCCAGATTGCCATACATCGAGGAGAAAGTCCTATTGAGAGCTTGAGGAGACGGATTCAAATGATGCAGAAATGTTTTCTATAACTAAGAAATAGGGAGACTTAGGATATCAAATACCTATCATCCCCCAATCGTAAGCAAAAGTAGTTTGAGGTGTGTTCTCATGCTCACGTGGTCGTCGAGATAGATACTTGCTCGCGAATGTTGCCAAGATTCTTCAAGCAGCTCGGTCGCTTAGCTCCCACAATGGCAACACTATGCAGAGCTGTTTTGTCATCGGCCATGTGTACTTATGATTGAGCTTGAACGTCGTATTTGAATAAAGGCGTAAACCTCCATGAAGCCTTCAAAGTCAGCCATGATCAGTGTATTGCCCGCCTTCTGGCGGCGTAGCATGTTCTTCGCCAGCGGCGAAATGATAGATGAAAACCTATCACGTATAAGTCGGTGAGAGATCTTTGATCACTGCCTTCAGTCAGAGGCAATTTGCTGATGTAGCTAGTCGTCGCGTTGAGTTGAATTTTCAAGCCAAGGCCAGCCTGTAGACCTTGGGCCTCCCTCTTCATGTAATGAAAATAGAAGTCTTGACTTGAGGTGAAATCCATGCCTAGACCTCTTGGGCTTGCAAGAATCACCACAGTCTCACTCAAGTCCCGAATGATCCGACAGATGAAAGTTGACGTCGCTTATGTCTGTTTGGACTTCAACGCTTAGTATTTTATTAAGTAAAGAATTAACTCCACCGCTGTGCTGAACCTGCGCCATACTTCCCTCGTCTTGGACACATCAAGGGCTTATGTGATAGTTGAGGACGTGAACCAATGTGCCGTCACCTCCAACTCCACGTCCCAAACTGACAATATCACAACAAAGCCGCCCAGAAGTCCTCACTTTCTGACCCAGCATCCCGAAAACGCAACCCTGACAAACGTAGGCTCTGTTCGGTTCGACCCCCAAATATCCTTCAAGAAGTCGGCGCAATGCTCAGTGTGGTACGAATTGACGATAACACCGTCAAAGACCCTCCGCTCCTCGAACATGGTCCAGAATTGCTTCTTCCAAAGCATGGAGCAGTGGTTGACGTGATCCGCGATGGACGTGTAGTACGACTCCTGATCTCCCATTTCCTCTCTCGTGAGGCGCTTCGTCAGGTTGACACTATGCAAGTGTCGCAGGATCAGCAGACTGTTCTCCAACAGAGACAGAGGTTCAAATCAGGGAAGAGAACTTACTCCGAATACGCGTGCCAGGTATCGTCATCCATGTACTCCGTCTCAAACTCCTTGTCGTAACACTGCTCCGGTACCCAGTGGTTCAACAACGTGTCATACTTGCACCCCGCCTTCTTCGCCTCCACCGTCGAGTTCCCGCACATCACCAACTTCGCCTCGGATGTCATGTTGTGCGTTGCCGCGAGGTACTTTGGGTCCGGAATCGTCCCTGCTTTGCCATCCTGTCCAACTTGCGGCAGCGGCAGCGGCAACCCCGACATCGATGGCGGCGTCGGCATCATCGCTGCTGTGCCTGGTGACGGTGTCGATGGAGCCTGCTGTTGAGGCCCAGGTATGAATGAAAACGCCAGCACCCAGACCAGAGAAGTCGCCAGAAACACGAGAAAGTCCCTCAACCACCTCCTCGTCCTCGACGTCTTCAGCGCATGTTGTTGGTGCAGCATCGCGTTGCCGCCCGCGACGCCCTGCTCCTCCTCGTCATCCGCCGAATTCCTCTTGGTCGGGTCATCGCGGAACCCCAGAAAGGGCTGGTGGTCTTCGTTGTCTGTTTCGGGCTTCATCATGTTCTGTGGGGAATGTCGAAGCAGAAAAAATGATGCGCGTCGATCGTGTTTGATCTGGAGTAGGGAAACAATACTTTAAATTTCGCCGCTGAAGAAACAACTAGACCAGCCCAATGTTTTCGCTGGCAATTTTTAGGACTTCGCCTCCTGCCTTTACTGCTATGCACGACATGAACCTAAGCGTGCGCGCTGTTTTATGTAGCCATGCGAGCGTTTTGGACGCCAGACCAACCCGGTTTCAGAACCATCCGAAGAGTCGGCGCTCGTCCCAAGGTCTGCTGTTTTTTCCACCCTATGATCGGGCCTCGTGGCCGGGATGAGCAGAACCAAGAATGGTGCGAAACATGGTTGAGACGTATTTACCACAACCACTGGCATGTGTTCTTGGTTGATGCACTGCCCCGAAGTGATCTTGTCGATCATTTCGCCTGCGGGAGTGCTCCGGCGATCCGGTCCTTCTTCTCCGAGTACTGCCTCCGATTGTGGGGCCGTGTGATCGGCTGCACTGCCCTGATGGAATGGCCCACTGTATCGCTATCCAGGCCAGCAGTATCTCGACTCATGAATTCTCCTTAGACCTTGGCATTGTGGTTCACCTCAACTGGCTCCGCATCAGATTGAGGACGGTCAGCCTGGCCGGACCCCTCGCCATCGCTGTCAGAGCCATGCAGCTCCCCGGGAAGTCTATCCTTGACAAGCAACGAAGCCCAAGTGGTGGCAGGAACAGCAACATAGAAAACAACCACAGAGACAATCAGGTTGGTCATCAAAGACGCACTGCGCACTGATCCGACTGCATACGACAACGCCGAACCAACAGACTCTCCTGAGCGGAGGACACCCATAGACAAAGCAATGGTGTCCGCCTCCACGTCGAAAGTGCCGAGAACCCAGTAAAGCCAGACTCCGACAGTCTCGTACGCAATGCTAATAATGTATCTTAGAGCAAAGGCTTCATAGGGTGTTCAAGATGTGGGCTTACCGGTAGAGGATGAAGATGGCAACTCCTTCCCCGAAACTGGGGCTGCTCCAGTCGATCTCGCCGGGGCTCTCACGCTGCCAACGCTCTTGAACAACAATGTTCCAGATCCAGACAAGTGTGAAGAGAGCGAGCAAGAAGTACCAACTCCAGCGTGCTTGAGTCGTACGACGCAGGTGCTTCGTGTCTAGCCACCAGCCGGCGAGGAGGTTGGAGATGGCACCGACAATTGCGATCAAGAAACCAGAGAGCGTGCGCGCACGTACAGTGAAGTATGCTGCCATGTAGTTGCCCTGGTACGTGACGCCCCATTGCGCGGTAATGAAGGCCGGGATCAAGAGCAGAACTTCTCTACGTTTGAATTGGGCGAGAAAGGCTTTGAGTTGCACTACAAAAGAGCGCTGAGAGTTGGCAAAGACAGGCTTTTTTCCATCCTTCCGAATGAGCTTGTTTGGAGGGGCGATTAAAAGAGAGAGTGGGAGACCCAGGCACTGTATGGCAACAAGGACGAGATACGTCGAGGGGGCAATGGCACCGGTTGTGTCGCCGTCCTTGTTTATGGCGAGTTGAATTGCGGTCGCAATGATGGAGCCGAGTTTGCCTAGGGCCATCCAGATGCTAACTAGATTAGACATTGATGTCAGATATCCTCTATGATAGGTCACTAAGTTTCATTGAAGACGTACTGCAGGTGCCTCTCCGAGCAACTTCAGGGTAGCCAACCGCAATCGCTGCCTCGCCGGGCCAGAGAGCAGCTGCCTGTACTAAAGTCAGAAAAGCTTTTCTGGATATTAATGGGTATGGATGAGCGAACCGAGAAGCCGCATGTGACAGCGCCAAAGATAAGGAACCATTGGGTACCCCAGAGAGAGTTGCAGTACAGCGCAGCAGAGTAAGGAACATAGCCCAGAGTTCCGAAAACGACAATCCACTTTAGACCGATCAGGTTGCCGACAATGCTTGCCAACGGAGAAAAGAAGACCATGATACTGCAACGTAATTAGAATGATCTTAGTCTCAAAGTTTGAGTGTCCTGAAAACTTACACAAACGTAATAACGTTGACAGCATTGACGACGTAAGGCTCAGCTTGGCCGCCAGCACCGAGATCTGGATAATGTTTTAGCACTCAAGACCAGAAGTTAGAGAAATCCCAACGTACTGTTCATGGCGGCCCATATGCCCGGTTGCGTGAAGCTGATGAGACCCAGGAGCACGGCTTGGAAGATCGTCCCGCGGTAGACGTCGTGGGTCTTGCTCCATAGCGTTGGAGACTCGGCAGTGATTTGCGCCATGGTGGTCCGTCTTGATCTTAGAAAAGAAACGACCTTTCAAGATCATTAAACGGAGAAAGCTTGGGCATTTTATCGAAAATTCGAACAAACCCGAGCATATCTCAAGCGAGCCGCCACGGCGCGATAACGGCATTGCGCTATGGCAGGACTCGATGGTATCACTGCACCAAGTGGATGCCACCCGTCAAGTCGATCTAGACCAGCTACCGAATTCTCCATCTACTTTCCGATGCGACGTTCTACAGGCAATAGAGTGGAAACAAACGAAGAAAAGCGCCGAGGAACTGGTGCAGTGGCATGGGTGGTTTTTCCCGATATCTACCCGACCAGCGGTCACGTCATATCCCTTGTCGAATCATCATTTCTCAAAGGCCAGCCAACAGGCGCAGTTTGCCGTTCTGGGTGATGCTAATTCTCCGACTGCGTCCAGTTGTAAGCACAAATTGTGTTGGGTACATAAAAGGATTAATTGCACGTGGGGTCCGAAACCGCGAAGGATTTATTGACCTCTCAAAATGGTCTTTTCCAAAAGCCACGTCAACCTGACAACTGTACTTCATGTGGACAGAAGATTCGATAATCACAGCAACGCCGCGTAGATATTCCTGAAATTTCAAGGGGAACAAACATTACTATTATGATATTTGTTCTAAGCAGCGCTCGATACAATTAGTGTCTTGAAAGCTCTCATCATCGTGGAGTTTGACCCTGAACCCGCCGCCTCACAAGTAGACATAGCAGAAAGGCCCGGCAACCGTGCTCATGGCATCTCTGATCTTCAGCGGCTCACCACCAACCCACCCATACTCCAAGAGGTCGTCCATAGTGGTGTTGGCACTGGGAGGTTGGTCCAGGAAGGTGTTGGTGCCGCTCAAGGCGATGTCGCCATACTGACGCTCTTGAGGAGACAGCATCTGCCACATCCACCACACTCGGTCAATCATGGAGTGGTGGAGGTAAAAGGCAGGGTCGCCTGGGGAGGTAAAGACATCTCTTCCTGGGTCTCCACCACTGTTCGCGTTGTTAGAAATTCGCGCGTTTAGAAGTTCGTTCATCTCTGACAAGACTTACAGAGCGTAGTGACCACCAACGTGGATACCAATGTTGCCTGAGCCAGGGACTCCCTGCATCTGCATTTGGAAGTCCTCCACATTCTGGGGGTTGATGATGTTGGAGAGAACGGCGGTGATGTTCGCATAGGAAAGGTTGATGTCGGTGGTGAGATCGCGTTTGAGGCAACGGGGGTTATAGGTCAGGGGGCCATTGGGGTTGGCCTCAGAGACACCTCCTGGGAGATCGAGAGCGGCAGGTCCAAGATTGACAGTCATGTTCTTGAACGGCCCAGAGGTAACACAGCCTCCGCCAGTACCAACAGGAAGTACGATGGGAGGCAGGTCGTTCTGACCTGTCAAGATGATGTCTTCCCGGTCAGGAATGAATTCACCATTTCCAGACATTGACGTCTCACTTCCATCGAAGATGGGAGACTTCTCCATGCCCGTGACGGCGGTTTTCGTCCAGTCCCAGTACTGAAGAGCGACACGTTGAAGTCAGCGGTGCGACACTTGCCAAAATTGGTATGGGGAAGTTCTCACCGGCTGAGTGCCCTTGTAGCCGCACTCGTTTCTCAGCGCTTCTTCATATTGCCAAGTAAAGTACCTGTGCCAAGAGAGAAAGTTGGCCGTGTAGTGAATGGTCAGGGTCTGGTTGATGTGAGTTGCGACGAAATCGTCAAAACGAGTTTTTGCTCCTGCAGCCACAGAAGAAGGCGTCAGGGCAGGCTTGGACTGCAGACACTTGACAGCAATAATGTAGTCAAGTCTCTCCTGTCGGCTCAGCGTTCCCCTAGTTAAAGAGCGTGTCAGCTTGGTTGGTTGACGATTCCTGGGTTACACTGGACTCAGTGATACGTACCACTCGCGCCTGACTTTGACATTGTACCAGGAACAAGTGCCCCCTCGCCTCTGAACCTCGCCACCTTCAATCTCAGATTTGGTCTTGTCAAAGGCAGATTGAGCGAGTGCGGCAAGCTGTTCGTTCTCACTTGCTGGCACCGGGTTGCCGAGCACAGCAGAAGCTGCCTGAAGGGCGATGAAACCAAGAAAGGAAGAACGCATCCTGAATTCACTCCAGTACTAGTCTTGTGGGTTGAGAAGACTGTGTCGACCAAAGTGGAGGAGAGGCGAGGCGAAAAGAGAGTCGGAGGACGCTGGCTGAAGAACGGAGGAAAAGAAACGATGAGACGCTGACGCCCTCAGGTAAAGATATATGCGAAGCCAGAGAATCCTTACCGACACGTTCGGACTCCTGCAGCCAAGAAGGCAGCGAAGACCGAAACTAAGAACTAGCGACATGCAATTGCTTATTCGACCACTCAAAGGTGGAGATTTCGGGCCCGACGAGTCAATGTAGACATGCAGTCTAGGCCATGCAATGCAGGCACGTCGCATCGCCACATAGCAAACATCAAGGGTCTAAAATCTCACGGCAACGGGGCGCCGGAAATCGTAGATATGAAGAGCCCTGCCCCGCAGGGATCGCGGAGGCGGGAGCCTGCGCCGAAGATGTTTGCTGGCTTTGGCAGGGAATTCGTCCAGATAAACCAGTCGCGAGCCCGGTTGCGGAGGTTGTCCCCCTGTTTTGGAGAGGAAGCCGATTGGAAGAGCGTTGGGCCAGCCGAGATAATTAGATTGGGTTACGGAGACCAACAACTCAGCACCAACAGCCAAGCGAATATCGTGCGATGGTGACCGCCTCTGAGGGTCCGGTTGGACATCGCACAACTCCACCGAGAACCAACAGACAAAATATAGCAGGAAATGAATTTCGTCTCATTTCCTGTTGCCTCAATGGGTATGGAGTTCACACCGGTATCCATAACAATCCTTGCGGCCCCTAGTTATCGTCAACAACAGGATGTTGCAAGAGAACATGGGTGAAGAGACCAACAGCATATCGCGCAAGCATTTCCTAGACGAGATCATGTTCCAAATTTTGCATGTTGTTGGTTGCGCATGGTCGAGAACAGGAGCTGTTGCTTCGGAACACGACCGAGACTTATGAAGTGGCGAGCATCGCACTCCTGGCCCTATCGGAGATGGGGAGGCTCGATTGACGACAAACTGCAAACATCTTCATCGGAAGTCTGCCAGCCTTTTCTGAAGAATCAGAAACTTTCATTCAGCTCTCAAAAGCCTCGACGCCATCGTTATGGACTTGATTTCCAACCCAGAAGATGATGAAGGGGCCAAGATATTAGCAGCGACACTGCCAGTAACAGCAGTGGCCTTGATCGTTGTTCTTTCTCGAATCTACGTTCGAAGTCATGTTATCCGGAACTTTGGTGTTGATGTGTGTTTTAATCTCGTTTCTTTTGCTACCTAAGACAGCCGTGCTGACAAGCTCTTGTCACAGGATACAATCATGACCATTGCGATGGCGATCTCCGTTGCTGGCGAGGCAGTAATTATTCCTCAAGTTCACTACGGCGCAGGCCGCCATAGCGGAGACGTGGAGGAGGCAATCTTCACGGTCGGGGTCAAACTCAACTTTGTCTCTCAACTGCTGTATTTGACTGGTATTTGCATGGTCAAAATAGCTGTTGGCTGCTCACTGCTACGAATCGCCGCGAAGAAAATTTACAAACACACAATTGCAAGCATCATGACATTCATGACTCTATATACGGCCGTTTGTTTCATAGTAAGTGTGCTCGATGGTTCATATCGTATCCTAATACTTACCACTGGCTTGACAGACTCTACTTGCTCAATGCACCGACATTCGATTCATGTGGGATAAATCGGTCGACTCTACCTGCTGGTCCATCGAGGTTCTGCAAGGGCTGAGCTACGCCAACGTCACGCTCAACATTCTCACCGACCTCCTGTTTGCTACGATACCGATACCAATGCTCTGGGGCCTCAACGTGCACCGCAGGGCTCGCATATCCCTCGTTGCCGTTCTCGGTCTTGGTGTCTTTGCCTGCGCAGCTGCCTGTGTTAAGTCTGTCTACATCGTCAACTATGGCAAGCTTGGCGATGTCCTTTGGGACTCCAGGAATATCACGATATGGACCGTGGCCGAGATGAACGTTGGAATCATTGCCGGTAGCCTTGCTACTCTTCGACCGATATTTAAGCGTTTTCTGGGCAGCATGTACGGAAAAGGTTCAAAGTCACCTTCAGGCGCTGGATATTATGCTCGTAGAGAGTTGCGCAGTGAGACTTGGAAGGCTTTGAGCAGTAGCGAGGAGGCAATCAATGCCTCCGAGGGTCATGAGCTTGGGAGAATAACACATACTGCGATGGCGGTGAAAGAAGGGGTGGAGGGGCACAGAGTGGTCAATGATGAGTCGAGGAACAGTGGTGGCGGGATCACCAAGACGACAGTCACAAAGGTGACATTCTCAGACGTCGACAAAGTCTAGTTTATCCTATCGGTTTCCGTGTTGTTCGTGTATGCGATGCGTGGTCATCCGCTTAAGCGTTTGAGCAGAATTAACTTTTCCACATCTTCATCTTCTCGTTGGTAGAGTCTCGCTGTATCGGAACCCCCAAAGCCTCATAAACCTGAGCCACATACTCTCTGACCGCAGCGTTGCCCGCGGTGCCAGGATCCATCTTATTCATCGCATAGCTAATCGTGATGTGACGGTCAATGTCGTTGACCGTCATCGAGCCACCCCAACCACCCCAGAAGCAAAGTCTGCCCTCAGGGATCCAGGAGTCAATGATGGCATCTCCGTTGCCTCTGATGCCCAGACCAGTACCAAAGCGAACCACTTGACCTATAGCCAGATCCGTGCCGTATGCCTGCTCCTCAAAGATTAGATCGATTGTTTCCTTCGACAGCAGTCGCTTGCTTTTGTCGCTAATTGTAGCTGCCTTGGACCAAATAGTCGCAAGACCCTTGCTGTTGGTGTGTCCATTTGCCGCACCGATCTCAGCTTTCCTCCACTCTGGTGAGTTGCCAAAAGCGGCATCTGGGAAGGGATTGAACATCTTTGCCATGAGTGAGTCGGGAGGGGGCATCTCCGCTTCGCTGGGTGGAACGAAAGGCGGAGGAGGAACCAACTCCGCAACACGGGGCCAGTCTTCCTCTTTGGCACCGATTTGAAAATCCGCACCAACGGGTCCAGCAATCTTCTGAGCGACAAATTCCTTCAGGCTCAGACCCGTGATCCTGCGAACAAGCTCGGCGATCGGGTAGCCGTATGTCCAGGAGTGATAGCCGGAAGCCGTGCCGGGTGTCCAGCGCGGAGCTTGTTGCGCAATCCTGGAGGTCATGAGCTCAGAGTTACAGAGGTCTGCCACTACTGCGGGCGCCTCCAGAATGGCCAGCCCAGAAGTGTGGGAAATCAGGTGGCGGACAAGAACGTCTTCCTTTCCGTTGACGGCAAATTCAGGCCAGTACTTGGAGACCTTGTCATTGGGAGATAGTTGACCGTCGTTGATGAGCAAGAGGATAGCGAGAGCGGAGATGGTCTTAGTTGATGACCAGACGTTCACGATGGTGTTTTCTTCCCAAGGACGTGTGCGGGCTGCGTCGGCAAATCCACCCCAGATGTTGACAACGTCTTTGCCATCGATAGTGACCGTGAGCGAAGCCCCGAGTTCTTCTCCTGACTCCACGAACTCCTGGAATTTGGCGCGGACCCGTTCAAACTTGGGGTCGCAGGTGCCGTGTGCTTGAGTCATAGTGATTTGGTGATTAGGGTTGTTAGAAACTGATGTTGGCGAGGTAAAAGTTGAAGACAAGAGTGTGGTCCACACTAAAAGGGATGACGATCTCTTTAAAGCTTTGGGTAACTTCGAGTTAACAGATGCGGACTGGTGCCCTTGAAAGCGGAGTTGCGGGTTGAACGAGGGGAAGTCAAACTCCGCCCGGACGGACGATCGGCCGTTTACAAACCGCGAAGGAGTTAGTAGCGGGACAATTCCTCGGTTTCAGTTCCAACTTCCCCATAACAGGGTTCCATCTCAGACGGGTCCTGGCGGCTGCTCCAATTCAGTCACTGAAGTCAATGTGGAGTTGTGGAGATACAGTGAGAGAGCGACCCCTGTCTAGCTCGCTCGTTCTTACCTAGTAACTAAACGATTCGTCCATCTATTCTCAGCGCAGCAGGCTGCGTCCTTCGCTTCATATGCAGCATTTGGCTCGATCCCTTCTTTGGCTACAACTCCGACGCACTGAAAGGCTATTCATGCTGTCAGCAAATATTTCTGCCGGTATGTGAAGATGTGATCTTCATCCTCTTGTCGGAATCTTGACTGAGTCATGGAAGTCATGTCCTGGTGTGCTTGCCACTATAAGTGAGGAGGGCTGGCCTTATTTTCTTTATGGCGGCTGGTTAAATCGTTCACTGGAAATAGCAGGTAGTAGCAAAATCGTATTAAACGGCGCAAGTGAAAGTGCGCCAGGCAGTACTGGAAGCTTAAGAAATGAATGAAGATACTAATGTAGGTTCTTGCTGAGGTTTGTTGAAAAGGCTCCAGCCAGCTTCATGGAGGTTATTGGTTCTGCAAGACGAGACACACGATCCAGAAATTTGTTGCAAATCAGTCTATTATATAGTAAGCTGATGGCTCATATGTCATTCATTATGTCGAATTTTGTAGAGAAGTCTTTATCTTGCATGTTTGTTAGTCGGCAAAGTATCGTTGTGCTCTCTCTTCCCGGCTGATTGAGTCTTGGTACAGCTAAGTGCCGCATTGAGAGCAAGAGCCCTTATGAGATTGCAATGATTGATAGTTACCTCATACTACTAATTATATTGCTGGGTACACACGTCTTATGCATCCACGAGGTCCTTCATTGGCTGGTACGTATGAACGCGATACAACCAATTATCTTACTCGATATCATCCACACTCAACCCCGGCCCAACCACCCCACTCCGTCGTTGCCTGATATCTTGTCGAGCTCACCCTTCATCTGTTTTGGAAAATTTTCATTCTCGTATGCAGACACCTTAAGGATTGGCAGGAACTTCAACCATGTCCAGTTGCATGTATCAGCCTATCGACCCATGGGCCAGCACGATTCGCCTCCTCCGCCTTTTTCAGGGCCGGCGACACGACAACGATCGTGTCTGCGGTGAGCTGTTTGAGGCCCAACTTCCAGACAAGCGGGACGATACCTACGAAGCGCTTTCCTACACTTGGGGAGATCCGACACGGACTAAAACTATTACCGTCAATGGCCAGGCAGTGG
Organism: Colletotrichum sp. SAR 10_65; assembly: GCA_025328335.1. NCBI lineage: Eukaryota > Fungi > Ascomycota > Sordariomycetes > Glomerellales > Glomerellaceae > Colletotrichum > Colletotrichum sp. SAR 10_65. The sequence goes on from JAKMWQ010000039.1 coordinate 132,432, forward strand.
CTATCACAATCAATCTGTACGATGCGCTTCTATATCTAATGGATCCAGAAAAGGATCGGATTCTCTGGGTGGACGCTTTATGTATCAATCAGCAAGATGCTTCCGAGCGCACACACCAAGTTGCAAAAATGAGCGTCATCTATCAAAAGGCTTGGGCTGTCATCATCTGGCTCGGAAAGACAACTACAGATATCGAATTACTGTCAGAAGTCACTATAGCTCTGGATAAAATAGTGCGACAACGTCCAAGACTGTCGAGTAACGCCGAACATCTGAAAGCCTGCATTGACGAAGGCCGTCGATTCATTTCAGAGATGAGAATCATCGATCCCGAGTTCTACAAAATCGGAGAACGGGCGTTGAAGGAATTGCTCAGCCGATCTTGGTTTCGCAGAGTATGGGTCGTCCAAGAAGCCGCCAATGCCAAAACGGCCTATATTCAATGTTCCTGGATCTCAGTTCCTACAAGGATTTTCTGCATAATGCCACATCTTCTGGACATAGATTTGGATGTTCGCTCGCAAGCACTACTCGAAGTCATGCCCGGCCCGCTGAGGCAGAGTTCGTGGTGGAACGAAAACCGAGGTCTTGACATCATACTGCAAAAGTTCAGTACGTGCGAGTCGACAGATCCACGCGATCAAATCTTTGCTCTACTTGGTCTATCGACAGACTGTGCACAAGACGGCCAACGTCTTCTGCCAAACTATGAACTCACTATGCCGCAATGTATTCAACAAACGGTCTTCTTTCTGGTTTTTCGGGAAATCCTGGTTTCCGATATGTTCTGTCTGCCAGCCTGGAACCTGGAGGAGTTCCGTCACAAGCTGCCATCTTTGAAACAGGCACTACTTGAATGGGGTATCGAACAAAAAGAAAATGGAATTTGCATCGTGCGAAAGCTCCTCCATGAAGCACCATGTTTAGATGCTCATCATGCTAAAGCTGCTCTAAACTTTGCAGCAGGACACGGTAGAGCTGACGTCATCCACTCACTACTGGTTCGAAATAATGCGAAGACTATGTACAGTCCTCGAGACATTCGGCATGCTCTCGAATGCGCAATCAGGGCCAATCGCTCTGATCTGTTCGAGGCAATCTTTTTACCCCTGTGTAACTTTAACAGAGGCGTGTCGCAGTGGCAAAAGATATCACTTCTCGAATACGCAATCAACCAAGAAAGCACCTCCGCTATCAGAATCCTTGTACGAGATGGTTCACATGCCTTTGCAATGCACGATCCTGAGCCGCTTTCGACCGCAGTGCATCGAGGGGATATGGAGATATCCCGCAAATTGATGGACGTGCTTTCGATCGCAGTGTGTCGAGGGGACGTGGAAACATCCCGCATGTTGATGGACATACTAGGTGTCAAGATTCCAGCTAAGATTGTCCCACTTTGCATACGTTCATGGATACGAGGGGTATCTCCTTCACAGGAGAAGATGGCAGAAACTCTGGAGTTTTTGACAAATCGAGGAGCTGACCTCAACGCCAAGATAGACCACCCTGATCATCCTACGGGCCTATTTCAAGCCATCAGTGTCAACAACATCTCAATGGTGGAGGACCTGCTTCGTTTCGGAGCCGAGCTTGATATCAAAAACAGCGAAGGAGATACGGCCTTGATCTATGCTGCAATGATGGGATTATATACTGTTGTGGACCTTTTGGTCACTTGTGGAGCTAGTCTCGTCGAAGAGGGAAGCTATGGGCGAAATGCTTTGTGGACTGCGGTGAATTACGGCCAGTCTGAAGTAGTGTGGCTACTGGAGAAGCACGGGGCCGATTTTGGAATCTCTGAAGACACTGCTTTAGGATTACGTAGTGTGGTTTACGGCACAGGAGACATACGATTGAAAACGAGACGATACTTGCAGAGCCGTGGGATAGATTTTCGGGCGTGGGAATGTGCATGGGACAACAGACGAATGGAACAACTCCTACAAAAATACGAACGCCTTCTAGCAGAGGATTGATAAGTATACGAGCTCACAAAAATTAGGTAGTATCTGTTCTCGAAGGACTACATCTTATTGAACATGAAGTTGCTGGTCTTAGTACGTTTCCAGCTCAGCAGTGATTGAACGTTCGGGTTTTGTGTTCCGGATTTATCTGCAATTCTATCGACACATGAAACGCAAATGTCCTTGTATCAGTCTTTCCGGAAGTTTCTCTTATGATGCGCCTCCTAGTTTCTTGGAATTATGATAGACAGATGTGGACCAGAGGAGGTTGCGCTGTGACATTCAGAGGGTTTTCATCAGCAGCACAAACGATAGAGAGATCTCTTTACTTGAATTTGAAATAATCACAGTTCATAATGCTCTCAACAGTATGCTGCGAATGTTACCTGCGTACTGGGTTGGCCTGTCCTGACCCTCTTGTTGGGGAGGGGGCTAACGTGCATGCAATTTCAAAATCATGGAAGAGGAAGATATTGAGCGTTGGCAAAGATAAAGCGCTTGTTGCGGTTCGTTCCGAAGGCGCTGCATTGGATTCACTACAGCTACGAAATAGAGCTTGCAAGCAGTAGTGGCATAGATGGGTCGCCATGCTTTTTTGCCCGCTTGATATCATCTTCCATGTCCCCAACGCATCGACCCCTCTTGAGAATATTGAACTTACTACAGAAGTTGAATTTCGACTAAATTGTTCCCAAAATAATAATTCTGTTGCTGTCGTCTAGCTTACGACGAAGCACTTGGCGTGTTTGCGAGCCGCGGCCTTGGAGCGACATCCTTTGGCGAAGAGGAATGCAGGCTTCTGGTTGAAGGAGGCGGCATGGGGACAAGTGCAGTCCTGAAGAAAGGCGCAAGTAGGAGACATGCAGGTGTAATCGGCCTGATCCGGATCGCCGAAGCCGTATCTGTAGTGACAAGCGAGGTAGCCAGCAGCGCAGACCTTGCGTGCCTCAAGAGATTGAACACCGTCATGAGCCTCAGAATAGGTGTGACCAGGGAATCGTCCGAGACGTCGGCGACAGGAGAAGCAACCCCAATGGCAGCGGCCGAGATGAGAAGGATTTGGGCCAACATGGTGGTATCTTTGTGGCGTACTGGGCGTGAGAATAGCTCAAAATAAAGTGAATGCAAAATTTGGCGAGCGTCGATACGAAGTGAGCACTGCTGACTCTGATCGTCGAGATTGAGGGGCTTCTGAGACGCTTTTATAGAGATAGAACACGATATTCGTCAGGAAAGGCTACTGCCTCCACGCTCAGCGTCCGCGATGTGAGATAGTAGGTATCCATTGTGGCTGCACATCCATGCGGAGACATCTATTTCGAATTCCATGCCAACTTCGGTTGTTGTCGCTGGATCCAATATACTTAATGAGTCCCCCGCCGTCCTACAATAGGGCTGACAATTCAAATAGCGATAGAAAGCCCGGATATCTCAGAAACTCTTGACGACAAGGGGTTTTCGCTGTAATCATCGTCGAAGCCATGGAATATAGTAGCGCAACTCCGTTGTGTTCATCTAACATTAACTTCTTGCACCAACATGATGCGAAGGTTTCAAATCTCATTATCTGCTCGCGTCGTGTGATCTTTTCTCTGAGCTCGTCTTGGCTCGCATGTCAGGTCCTCTACATTGTTTCGATTTTGAAATACTAGTACTAAAGGCCTCGTGGGACACGTTGGAGTTCAGTGGACAGCGAAAGAAGACGAATGCAAGCTGACAACTTAATCTCTACCAACATGGTACTCGCTCCAAAAATACAACATAAGCATGCTGCCATGTGTGAAGCTGTTTGTGCCAAAGGATATACATCTCAAAAAGGGTCTCACGGGCTGAAATCGCATCTTAAGAAGACCAACGGAGGCATTCGCTCCGTGAAGGTTGCACCAAGAGGCCAACAGGCTTTTGGTGGCAAGTGCGGGTTGTAGTGACCGGTTCATGTATGCCTACCTATGTCTATATGCTGCGATCATTGACTGTTGAAGAGCAATTCATAACGGCAATACAATTGATATTCTCAATAAGTCGAAAACTCAGTTCCATGCTTTCTGTTGACGAACATGCGCTGATGAAAACAACCCGGGCTCTGGTAGGCCTGCGGGCAAACACCGTGCGAGTGAAACATCCCAAGGAAGACACGGGGAAGGGATGAAACCAGCGCTAGATTGGCAGGCGGTTTAGTGGCTGTTGGTGGTCAGATTTGCGCCCCGGGCTGCAGATCACGGAGACAATGACCCCTGCAACTCTCCGCGCAGAAGAGCATACTTGGACTTCAGTAAAGCATTTAAGCAGTGGCCGCCGAGAAAGCATATCGAGAACCGCGCCGGGCGATCAAAGAGTCCGAGACGTTCATGCCAACTTATCCCTGAGTTTCCTCTGACAGAAACTCAAATGTCTCGGCACAATCGGGCGTTCATTTCACACAAAGTTTCATGCTTCAGACACGTCGACATTTCCAGACCATCAAGCTCACAAAAGGGGATTTGCAGCAAACGAGTTGCTAAGCGCCCAGGCTCATTTCCCGATTCCGCCTAGCAGACGTCTCAGCGTTCCATCGCCCCTTATCAGCCGAGCGTCTTACGAATCGGATATAAGCAAAAAGAGAGGATCCCTTCATCGTTGAGTGGACACTTTTTTTCTACTTATCCGGCCTTTGCCCCTTTTACCACGTGTTTCTGCGTTTCCCAGCGTTTCCCGTTAACAATCGTTCGAAAAGTCGATGGCGACCTCCCATCGCATGTAGACCTGAGCGCCTGCTGCTGGTCCCGTTTCATTTCGCGCAACCCGGCCTTGACATTCCCATTCTTTGTAAATTTGCAATTCATCTTGTTTTCGTTCGTTCTTTATATCCTTGTACATTACCAGCACCACCATGAGCTCCGGACTAGTCCCGCGGGACGGGACGCGCGAGCATGAGCCCATGCTGGGGGGCCGATCGTCCATGGATTCCGACGTGGAGAGCCGACCGAGCGACACCCTCCTGTCCAGCTCCGCCGACTTCGATGAGAAAGCGGCCTACAGGCGTCCTGCGGGGAGGAGGTCCTTCAAGTGGATTCTGAGCCTCACTTGCCTATCGATGCTATTGCTCTTCGGTCTCATCTTCCTTCAGTTTTTCAACGTACAGAGCAAGGCGGCGCCGCCGGAAGAGGCCCATGGTGAGGAGGACAACCACGCCGGCGAGCAGCAACAGCAGGATGAGCCCATCCCGACGCCCGAGCCGGAGCCCGTGGCGGAAGTCACGCCGACGATCGTCGCGACAACGAGCTTGGTCCCCACGCAGACGCCTGAGGTCAAGTTGACGCCTGAACAGCAGTTCGACTTGAAAACTGGATTTGCGGTATCGAACGCGACGACGCTACGCGAATATGTTTTCAACATTACCAGGCAGTCGCACTCACCTGATGGATTCGAGAAATCGATGATCTTAATCAACGGACAGTCCCCCGGACCACTCATTGAGGCAAACACTGGCGACACAGTCCGTGTAACCGTCAACAACCAGATGCTACAGGAAAGCACGACCATTCATTGGCACGGTATCGACCAGAAAAACACACCTTGGATGGATGGCGTTCATGGCGTTACCCAATGCGCGATTCCTCCTGGTCAAGGCTTCACTTACCAGTTCAACCTCACTGACCAACGAGGGACGTTTTGGTGGCATGCCCATGTCACCGTTCAAGTCACCGATGGACTATTTGGACCCTTGGTATGACCCGTCACATGAATCTATACCCCTCAGGGCTATGAGCTAATCCATGACCAGATCATTCATGACCCGGATGAGAAGATTCCGGCAGTTGATGATGACAAGATTCTCATGGTTGGTGACTTGTTCCATGAGTACGGAGGAAATGTAAGTCCACCAACCCACCTCTCACTCATGAACGACCTGGGTCTCACATGAGTCACAGCTCCTCAATCAATACTTGAGCGCCACACCTCCCTGGGCACCTACGAAGCCTGGCAGAGAGCCTCCGCCAGACAACGTCATCATCAATGGAAAGAACACGTTCAACTGCTCCAGCATTGCCGAACACAACACAGGCACTGACAAGGCCGGCGACAAGGGCAGCAGCGAACACAACATGGCGGACATGGACATGACCGACATGAAGGACCACGACGGCCACAAGATGGGAGGTCACAGCTCAAAGCGAGACGACTCATCGAAGTGCACATGGGGCACCTTGCACAGCACGCGCGTCAAGAGCGGATCCAAGTCTCGTCTTCGTCTCATCAACCACGGCACGTCAACCCCTATCTTTGTCACGGTCGACAACCACACCATGGAAATCGTCGAAATTGATGGAGTCGAGGTCAACCCCATCGCCACCACCCGTGTGTACATGAACCCAGGCCAGCGCTACTCCGTGATCGTCAACGCCAACCAGACCGCTGGCAACTACCTCATTCGTGCGGACGCCGCTGTCAGGTGCTTCCACATGTCACACAAGAATCACAAGTCTGGAATGCACGGTGCTCCGTTCGGGGCAACCGCAATTTTGTCGTACGACGATACGGACATTAGCGTCCCGCCGATGGGCCAGGCCTGGAACCTGAAGGCCACTTCGAGCCCTGGAATTGGCAAGGAGCCTTGGGGAAGCCATTGCGAAGACTTGCCCTTCAACTTGCCCAAGCCGATGAGGAAGAGGACTGCGTACATTCCTGGAGACAGGAACTTCCATTACTTTACCTTCCGACAGGACAAGGTTGGGGATGTCGTGCGCACTCACGTCAATGATGTAAGTCACCATACACGGAAACTCCGAACAGCGACTGACATGAGTAGACGCTCTTCACACCACTCAAGGATGACGCGACCTTGTGGAAGGTCATGGGCCAGGACATGTCGCTGGAAAACCTGAACTCGCCGACCCCGAAGTTGGACTTTGGCAAGGATCAATTTGTTCTGTATTCCAAGGATGACAAGGCGGCCCAGATCGTGGTCAATTCTGATGCTATGATGGTACACCCTTGGCACTTGCAGTAAGTCAAGTCTTCTGAGACTTAAAGATCCCAATGATTGTAGCTAACACACCGATAGCGGCCAAAACTTTCAAATCGTTGGCTGGGGTCACGGCTTGTTCGGACAGAGTGGAACGACGTGGAATTTTGACAACCCCATGCGGCGAGACACCGTCACCATCCCTGGGTTTTCGCACATTGTCATACGCATCCTAGCAGATAATCCTGGTGTCTGGGCGTTCCATTGCCATTACCTCTGGCACGCCGAAGGTAAGTTTCATGACCATCGTTGGTCGCGAGTAATAGTTGCTAATTCGTATCTGTAGCTGGCATGTTTGTCTCCATTGCCCAGAGAATGGGCGAGCTCGGGACTTTGCTCGGTTCACTTGATGCTGCTGGGAATGCCGAAGCTATCAAGAAGAAGTTCTGCCCTACACCGAATCCTCCAGCACCGCCGGCAGCGTCAACCCAGACGGCCAACCCGATCCAAGTCGGACGAGTATGAGGTGTCGTTGGGATGATGTAAACATATGACTGTGAACAAAGATAGAGGTACATATTTGACTACATGCATAGCGAAGAGACGTAAAGGTTCATCAATACAGCAACCGAGCTCAGGCAATCGTCTAATCTAACCGTGCCCGAAAACCAATTGCAAAGACTGAGTCTAAAGGTAGGTCTACTGATCTATCTCAGTCTGGATGACTTCTACTCAGCCCCGAACAGCGAAACCCTCCAGACCACCGTCGATCCATTTGTCAACAGCCTCCTCAAATGCCACTGTGCCCAGACTCCATCCCACCGTAGGTCCCTTCTTGTTCTCGGGGTTCTTTGTCTTGGTCGGGTCTCTGTAATCCGTAAAATATGTGGGAGTGCAAGATGCCACAGTAGCATACCACGGGCTGTATGGCTTCAGACTCTCGGTGTAGCGTTGTTCTGCCTCCTTGCTGACTTCCACCTCAAGCCGGCTAGCATCAGTAGCCTGCTCCACCGCTGTCTTCGCGATGTGCGCAACCGTCTTTGCTGCGATGGTAAGCGGGTATGTCGTGTTTGCCGAGCCGGTGGCGCCCTTGGCTGTGTAGAACAGCAGGTTGGGAAAGTCGTGGGTGGCGACGCCGAAGAACGTTGCAAAGTCATCGGCCTTCCACTTTTCCGTCAAGCTGCGACCATCGCGACCTCGGATGGACATGTCGAGGACCTGGGCAGGGTCTCCATCCACACCAGTGGTTGTTGCAAAGCCAGTAGCCAGCACGAGCACATCGACTTCATACTCTTTGGCCGATTCGCCCTTTCCAACTAAGATACCACCATCGGTGTAGCCGGAGATGCCCTGACCGTCGGTATCGACAAGCGTGACGTTGGGGCGGTTGAAAGATTTAAGGTAGTCTTGATGGAAGGTCGGACGCTTGCACCATCCAGGGTACCAAGCCTTTAGCTTCTCGGCCACCTCCGGGTTCTCTACCTCGCCATCAACGTGGTTACGGAGATCGGTGGCAATGCCCGCGTCCAGCTCCATCATCCGCTTCAGATGCTCAGGGACCTTGGCGGGCGTGATATCCTTCGCTCGGGGGCTGCCAATAAGTCCAGAGAACTGGCGTGCGCGACTCCAGCCATCCTTGAGAAGATCATCCTCGGGAACCGCCTCGGGGTGGTCGTTGAGGTACTTGTTCAAGTTCCTCATTCTCTGAGCCTGCCAGCCCGGGCCTCCAGCAACTTTTGCCCAGCTCTCAGGAGTCGTTTCCACCTGCCGTCTCGGGCCGCAATAAGATGGGGTTCGCTGAAAGACATAGAGTTGCTTTGCCCACTTGGCTAGTTCGGGGACCGCCTGGACTGCAGTGGCACCGGTGCCGATGATGCCAACCCTCTTGTCTTGCAAGTTCACCAAGTCGGGCTTGGACTGGGAGCCACCGGTGTACGCATAATTCCAACGAGCCGTGTGGAAGATTTCGCGATTCTTCATGAACCCCTCGAGGCCGGGAGCGTCAGGTGCGCTCGGGGAATAGAAGAGACCGCCAGCGGGCATAAGGAACTGGACGCGAACGACAAAGTCGCCGCTCAGGTCCTGATGGTTTGGTCCCAGGTTGCGGCTCAGCTTGACGTTCCATCGCTTCTGAGTTTCATCCCAGTCTGCACTTTTTGCTTTGGTGCAGAACATGCCTTGGATGCCGAACTTCTCGGCGATGCCCTCGACATTTTGACGAATCTCTTCGCCCTTGGAGTAGCGGTGCTTGGGCACAAATCCTGTCTCCTCGAGGAGCGGCAGGTAACAGTACCCCTCAACATCGCAGGTCAGCCCGGGGTAACGGTTCCAGTACCATGTGCCTCCGAAACCGCCGGCCCCATCCACGATGACGATTTCAGACGCCTTGAAGCCGGCAGCAATCAGATGGTAGGCGAACAAAATACCGTTGTGACCTGCGCCGAGGATCAGAAAGCGAATCTCGGAGCCGTCTCGCAACGGTGGGGTTTGCTTTGCGAGGTTGTCGTAATCGGCCCACGGGTCTTGGTCGAGATTGTTCATGAGTGCGGTGCTTCTGAATTTGAGGCGACCTCCTCCTCCGGCCGAGATGGCGTTGAATCTTTTCTCGCGCTCGGCTTCATACTTGCTCGCAATCGCGTCGATAGCAGCCATCTTGACAGATTTTCTGGGGTTTCAGCAAAGGGTGGATGTTGTAGCGTTTAAGGATGGTGAATGAATGGCTCATGTATAGCCAGGTATTGAAGTAATTGATAGTAAACTAAACTTCAACATTTCCACATGCAATTGAGCTCGCAATGTTTTATATGTGCTTTTAATCGCCGGTTTGATTACTCTTAGGAAGCTCCGGGACCTTGACATGAAGGCGAAACCTTCCTGACATGGACTTTGAACATGGTTCATGATCACCACTTTCAAGGGCTCTCGACTTCCACGTCAACGGAACAGACCTGAGCCACTTGCCTCGCGCAAAATGACGGAATTGCCTGGAAAACCCGAAGTTTTATGGAGCGGTTCGTCGTCGTCGGAGTTTTGTTTGCTGGCCTGCCAATCAAGCATGATGAAATGCCGAGAGGGGTACCCACTTCCGAATAACACGATACCATCTGTGCACGATGATTTCCTTTGAACATCGGCTTTCGCATTCGGTTCTGAAATGTCGTGATTCGTGAGTTGAGTAATCAATTGATTACTATACAGAAGTTGAAGGCTTCTGAGGTATAAGAAAGAGTCTCAATCCTTCTCAGTCACTTCGTCGTCTCAATTGTTTGCATTCTCTCAGGATGAGTGGTCCCTCGGACAGTGTTTTTAGCGTGGCATCCTCACCCTGGGCCACCACTCCCTCAACCGACACAGGCCATGTTGGAACGAGAGCAAATTATACCTAGAATTCAAATCAGACTTTTGCCATCGAAATTCGTCCCACTTGGGGCTTCAATTGAGTGGTTTTCGCGAGAGACCATAGACAGATAATGTCAAGAATTGACCCCGGCGCTCGCGGGCTTTATCCGGACTGGAACGGCGCCGTTGTCCTATCACAATGTCCATGCCGCCGCACGTGTTATTGATACTAGGACCGGTCCCGCACGCCCGCGATCCTTCCGGTTTGACCGAACGTTACTGTATAAATACCACCGGTTAATTTCTTGACATTGGTAATTTCTAAAGGAAAAGCTCCCCTGTTGTCGTGTTTTCCCCAGGTCCACGGGTGCACAAGACTCAAAATGTCGTCTTTCTCCAAAGCTGCTGCAGTTTTGTGTACTTTGACTTTTCAGTTGCCCGAAGTATTCGCAGCTCGTCAACCTTATGATGTGAGGAAGATTATCGACGCTTTTCGTCACCCGCACGATGACCTCACCATCCTCTGCGCCCATAGAGGCTTGAAGTGAGATTCACCGCAGAGAAACCGATAAAATGACGTACTAATACTCTCCAGATGGAACGGGACTACCGAAAACTCTCGGGATGCTTACTTCCGAGCCACCGAAGCCGGGTTGGAATGCATTGAGACGGATATTCACCTCTCACTAGATGGCCACCTGCCCATGATCCACGATGGCGGGCTTGGCCGTACAACAGACGTTGGTGAGCAGACGGGACAACCAGCATACAACCCATTCACTGGTCAGGGGTATAACCCGCTTGTCAGCGAGCACAACTTCACGGGCTTCATCGAGAACCTTCACCTCCGAGACGAGCAGGGTAGAGTCCACGTGGAGACAGTTCCTACGCTGCCTGAGATGGTTCACAGCATCTACGAAACCGGAGCCAACGTCGTGCTGCAGCTTGACTTCAAGGAGCAAGCTGCAGTTGAGCCGGCGTATTGGGCTTTGAAGAATCTCACAAACCGCGCTGGGGTACCTGCGAACGAGTGGTGCATCTACAAGTTGCAAGCAAAGTGGTGGAAGAACCCTGCGGAATTTGAGGCGTTGGAATGGGTTCAGGATGCGTTTGCTTCTGGCACTCAGCTTGCTTACATCCCCGTCTACAACCCTGAAGATGAAGCCTCATGGGATACTCTTACCTCACTTAAGGAGTTTGCCTCAACGAATTACACCATCAGCGCCGAGATTGAGGTGTATTCAACCGGTGCTCCTTTACAGTCCCTCCAGGACTATATTGTCCAAAATGGAACTGAACAAGATACCTTCAGAACATCTGGAATTTTGTAAGTTTGTCTCGTAGAGGGAGCATATAGATGGGCCCGAATGAACTAATGGAGCTCCAGTTACGCCGCTGGAGACCTGGTTGATTTCATCACCTCAGACCTTACGCGGTTCGACACAGCGAATTATACTATACCAGACGATATTCACACCAACAACTCGGTGTTGGTCTTCCAGGAGAACAAGGCCCCAGCACTTCTCGACTCACTTGTGGGAAATAAGTCGCTCGATGGACATGACTACCGATCCGACTTTGACTGGATTATCAAGCAAGGCTTCCAGTGGGTTATTACTGACATTGCCGATGTCTGGGATGCCGAACTGCGCGCTCAGGGAAAGCGCAACACAAGCTACTTATCGAATGGCAGTGAAAATGATAGCGCGAACGGTTGTTATCGTCGAAGACACACCCGCGAGTTCTCTAGGATATAAGAATAATGGATGTACAAGAAATGATGGAGGGTTCTGAAGACTTCCCTAATAGGAGACCGGTCTAGTTTTTCCATTCGTTTGATTGCCTCTTGGTGTCATGGAGGGCGCTTGTGGCCATTGACTGCATGTAAAGATATTCTTTAATAGTCTTGTTTTTTAACAAAATTGATGTCAATGTGATGGGGGCTCTTTAAAACTACTGTTGTCAAACACATCTCTCATATTCAAAGCCTTATCAGGGGAGGTCACAGCTTTCAGGCATTGCAGTTGGAGTAGTTGGGCAGACCTTCTGCTATAGTTAGCAATATCGCGCTGTAATTGGCCACCTAGCCGAATTGCCCCACTGTTTCAAACAAATACAGTGTCAACAACAAGATCCCGCAGTTGCCGATGGGGTCATCATGTTCATCTGACGCGCTCCCTTCCTATCACTGAGTGCAGACGAACCAGCCATACGACATTGAGTATGCCAAACTTCCGACGAAAATCATGTCATCAATGCAGATCTTCGAAATTGGCTTGTGATCGGAAGCAGCCACGGTGCTCCCGGTGCGAGCGCCGAAGCTGGCCATGTCGCTACTCCCCCGTGTCGAAGACTCCACGGCCTCAAGCCGATAAGACCCAGCAAGGCCAGGAACCTTTCTTACACACGCCTGGACATGTCTCTGAAGAGACTGCATCGGATGATCCGATTGTCGCGCCGACAAGCACATTCAATCCAGCGGAACTCAGCCGCCCACAAGTAGCCAGCGTGTTTGAGAACGTCGCCACTACCGATGATATCCAAGATTTCGGGTGGACAGCTGAGTTGAATGATAACACTCCCTGGACTGGCGATGCCTTTTCCAACTACACGAACATTCCACCGGCAGCACCGAACATCAACATCAATCCAGATCTGGTGACCGATCTCATCGCCGACATCAACACCGAAATATCCAGGAGGGCAAATTTTGAGCCCTCTATGCTTGTGGACAATAGCCTTCTGCTCCGACCGCGAAAATGGCGAAGCATAGAGTCTTCTATGACATCCAGAATGATGCTAGGAGATATTCTAACATATCCGGAAATGCTGATCAACGGCCTGGGACTACCCCCATTCATCAGTTCGCCATGCTGCGGCGACGAGTTGAAGTGCCAAGAGGCCGGATCTCACCAATGCCTTCCGCAACCTTTGGTAGCATGCGCAAGCATCATTCGAATGCGGCAAGCAAACAGCCCCGACAACAAGGCATTCATATGGAGGACCATCTACATGGAGCAACAGAAGCTCCTTCACGAAGTAAGTTGCCTTTGGCGTTCTTGCAATGACTATCAGCATCTGCACACTAGTCACTGGTTGCTAATTCTGGTGCCTTTGGAGCATGAGTCTTACGAAAAGGAGACTCTGATAGCTGCTGTCCAGGCTGCTGTTTTATACACCATACTCCACATCGAAGAAGTCGCGTCGATTCCAAAACATTATGTTAGATCTCTTCTCATCACCGTGGGTGTAAGTTTCTCTCTTCAACTGATCGTCACTCATGTTGTCACTAACGTTCGTGATTGAAACGCGCAGACCATGACATTCTCGATGATGAACGTCCGAGATATGGATTATTGTCACCAAACCGACGAAGTTCCAACTCGGCATGAGTGGATATGCAACCAAAGCATGTGGAGGTGAGAAGCCCCTTCCATTCGACCTTATTGTTTCCCACTAACAGCCATGTTCTGCCAGAGTAACATCCTTCTGCTATGCACTGAATGAACTTCTCCACATCGCAAAAATCCCTTCTTCTGGCAATGGTGGCGGGCCATGCAGAAGAGTACACCTCCCCAGCACCCGCAGCCTCTGGACAGCCAAGTCAAACCTTGAGTGGCAGCGCCAGTACGCGAAGCAGCTTGCTAAACGACAACTCCGAGACTGTTACAGGATTGCGCACCTTCGGGAGTATTCCAAATATCCAGGAGACTCCTCGGCAGGAAGGAGCTGGGCGACTGACCTTGATGATTGGTGCCTGGATCATGATGAGTTGGGCACGCTTATCTGGATGGCCACAAAGCTAGACCCCGTATGAGGCACGGTTTCAATCCCACTCTTCAAATGACATTTTGAGACATATACTGTCTTGACAACACAGTTGGAATTGTCTATTCGGTGAACAGGCGGAAGAATCATGTCTGCGGCACGGTAATGTGAATGGCGCGGAGACAAACATTCCTAATCCAGTAAGTCCGGAGTCCAGGCCGGCATTCGGAGCTTGGTCCGGGCATAAGGACGGCAGCGACGTCATAGAACAAACGTCTCTGAACGGTTCTGGCAACGGCAAAGCAAATAAATATCAAAATCATTGATTGGTCAAGTCGGCCTTTTCGCACTTAGATCTTCCGACGCACGTAAAGTGGCTGACGTTAGAAGGACGCCTGGCCTACGTAGGAGGGCTTTTGATTCGTTCCCAAAGTCCATGACTACCGCTTGATGCTAGGCCAGGAACGCGCGGAGTTAAGCTTAATCGTTGGTCCGAAGCCGCTATGTATTACGATCAGGACGACGGTTTTAGGTTTTACGGTCTCCATGGCGAGCAAAACGAAGCATAAATACAGAAGAATCTCGCTCAAAGTCCTTATTTTATTTCAAGACTTTCAATCAAGCCTCCACTACAAGTAACCTCAATTTGGAAATAAACCTAAAAACAAAAACGCTCAGCGAAACCATGGCGCCCAAGAAAATCATCCTGATTACTGGTTCGTAGCACCCCGAGTCTCTGGCTTGCAGACTAAGTAGCCATGCACTTTTCTGGACCATATGTTGACAATCATACAGGTGCTAATCAAGGCATTGGCTTCGAAAGCGCCGCAACAATTGCCGCCGCTTCAGCCGACTATCATGTCATCATTGGCTCCAGAAACCCGGAACGGGGCGCCAAGGCTCTCGAGGAACTCCAGGCCAAAAGTCCCGTCGGCACTCTCAGCTTGATCGTCCTCGACATCACTTCAGATGAATCCATCAAAGCAGCATCCGAGAAGATCGCCGCAGAATTTGGCGTGCTAGACGTCCTTATCAACAACGCCGGCATGATCATCACAAATCCCAAAGACCGGCGTTCCGAGCTTGTTGAGACATTCAATACCAACGCAGCGTCTCCGCTCGTCCTCACAGAGGCTCTGATACCTCTCTTGAAGAAATCGAACGATGCCCGCATAATCAATGTGTCGACCAGTCTGTCTTCGCTGTCGGAACGGACAGACCCTACTTCTGAGTATTACATGGTCAGGAGCGAAGCGTACCGCATCTCAAAGGCGGCTTTGAACATGGCTACGGCTCACATCATGTTTGACAACAGAAGCTGGGGAGCGAAGGTGTGGGCGTATTGCCCGGGATATGTAGTCACGAACCTGACCGGCGAAGAGGACCGCCAGACCAGACTTAACCAGGGCGCCGATGACCCGAAGACTAGCGCCCAGGGACTACTTGAGATTGTCGAAGGAAAAAGAGACGGCGAAGTTGGCAAGTTTACAGGCAGAAACGGTTTGCATATTGAATGGTAGATATTTGACGGGAATAAGAACTTTCATAATTACTGTACAAAAGCCCACACTGCTCAGCACCTCATCGCTGAACTGAGATTTCCGTTGTTCTCATAATTCCTGCGTTACTCTTATCCTCTCTCAGAATCATCTCTTCACTGCCAGACCCGGAGCCCCTCCCACCATGCTTATCGTAGACAGTGTCATGAATGTTACCGACGGCAGCTTTGTGAGCATCCGGGGACCCAGCAAAAGGGCGGTCCTGCAACTCATACTCCGCTTGACTGTTGTGTTCTCTGTATCCGCGTCGCCGCATCGATGAATTGGTTCCTGTCGGTCGTCGGTTCTCGTACAGTTCTCCATGATAACGGTCGCTCGATGAAATCTTGAGGGCGTGGCCGACTAGAGGCTTCAGGGATGGGGCACACGCGGCGATGATACCAAGGTTGAGTTGGAGACTGTGCAAGTCAGCACGAAGTATCTACCTGGATATGTTTCAGAGACACGGCAATACTTACAACTCCCAGAATTGAATGCTTTGGTAGCTTTGGCACAGTCAGTGAGGGTTGTTCTTTCCAGCGCGACTTGGATCACTTACAAGGTCTTGTCTTGGTCCTTTCCGTAGGCGATCTGGTAGATTGACTTGATAACTCCCATGGCAACAGCACTGCTTCATGTCAGCGTACTTGATAAAATTCCGTCATTTGTTACGAAACCATCAGCTTACAAGTATCCAAGACTCAGCACAACTACCAAATAGATTCTTGTCCGAAGTTTCATCTGCAGAGTCCAGATGATCGTAACCGGTAGCGTTGCGAAGCAGACGTCGGTGAAGATATTGAAAGCAGTGTTGATAAGCCCGAACTTGATGAAGAGCGTGATTGGGTAGCACTTTGGTTGAATGACTTTGTTCCAGTATCCCTCCAGAGGCTGACAATAGAAGAAGAAAGTCATCCATGCCATGATGCTGTAGGCTGAGACAAATACTAAGGATTCTGGTCAGGTACCGAGTTGGAACATAGATCTGAGCTGGCAACATACCAATCAATGCCCACAAGGAGCGAGAGTACCAGACACTACGACTCAGTCGAAGTAGCGAGAGACCAATCGAGACTTTCAGGAGAGCCAGACCCGCAATCGAAGAGATGATAGATTGAAAGAAGCTCGATTTCCTCATGATGAGCATGTCTTCTGCGGCGATAGTGATGGTGTGTTTCCCGAGACCATGGAAGGATTGTACCGAAAAGATTGTCATGCCTGCAACGGCACACAGCTATTCTCAGGTCAATCAGACTACCTGTTATGGACAGTCATCCGAATCATGTCAGACTCACCACAGAAGCTACAACGACATAATCATCTCTCCCCATGAGCTTGACAACGAACATCCGGGTATATACTCGAAAGGCGACAAAAAGGAGAGCAAGCGCATGAAATCCCCCAGTAACGCCCAGGATCATGGCCGTATTGCTCTCCGCGGCCCACGCAGGGTCGATCGGCTTCGGCGGCGTGGCCGGTGGTGGATTCGAGGACATGATGGCCAAGGAAGTAGCGCATATGCGCCAATCAATCTAGTAGTAAATACACATGCAAAAACAAAGTTCAAGACCAATGACTAGTGAAGAGCATAACACGAGGTAATGAGCTGATTATATGTTCACTTCCTGACTGCAATCGTTTATTCTGTGGCCAACGAGAGCAATCACATCTGTGCAGACAACGTTGCAGAACAACTCTATTAGCCTGTTGCTAACCGAGTGGTGCGGGAGGCTGCTACCGATCTGGCTGCAGGATTTGTGCCGCAGGGAGCCTCATGCGATCACATACGTCCCGTCCCTGGTTTCCGCAGACAACGGAATTTGCGAATTCTGGTTGCAGGGACCGTTTCACAGTCCACCTTCTTCGACGGAAAGAAGTCTCATAGGAACGGTTCACCGATGTGGCCAGGGGCAGCATCATGCTTCCTGCAGGCGACTGCATTGAGAAAATGATTCCCGGTGGGATGGAGGTATTTTAACCAATCAGCAGACCTGCGGCGTGAATCAAAGAAAGAGGGTGTGCTGCGCGCCACAGTATTCTCGGAGCTTTCGCCTCCTGTATGGGGGCTGATTCGGTGTGTGCTGGTCGTTTTCCACATCTGGGCACAGATGAGGCACGGGTGAAAACTGACGACATGAAAGCAGTCGATATGTGGTTCTAGTTCATTTTCTTTACTGAAGCTATCAAAGCTTGGGGCAAAATGAACAGTTTGCTTATTGCCCAAGTACACCACTCGGTATTCCCAGAGAATTCGGTGTTGCCAATGCAGATTTGTACTGAGCGCAGTGATGTTCTTGATCACAACACAAGACTTTGTCAAAATTGCAACGCAATGGATATCAGTCTATTTCAGCTATCAAGGGAGTCTGCTTCCTTCATTTCGTCTGGCAACTTTGCCTCCTTGGCTGCAGTATCTCATCGGCCACTCAATGACGAACTGAGGATAGAGACCGAGGCTAATCCATGTCAGCCACGTACAGGTTCTTGCGCGTTGAGATCCGAGCTTGTCGCAATGAACGTTCTAGACAATGGTAATTCGGACTTTCGGCCCCCTAAAAAGCACGATTTGCCATCGCCAGCCACACATGACAACCATGATGAGGAGGTTTGACTTGGCAAGTAGGCAAAGAAGCATACAAGGGCCATGGGCTCCACCATATCGTCCATATTAGGCAAGTCAAGCCAAATTGTGGTGATCCTTTCCCATACCCTTACGTCTCTGCAAAACGTTTATGCTTGTGATTATCGTGTGGATAGTAGACATTTAACCAGGGTCACAGCGACGACGTCTTGGAAGCCAGGGGCAAACAAGAGAAAAAGCAAAAACATTCGTCGACGTTTTTCATTGCCCAGAGGCCGTAGCCGCAGCCACTCGACCCTGGCATATTCTCTGCAGAGACCCATGCCATGGTGGTGTGATGCGGGCCGACGTAGGGCATGTTCCCCGTCCCCTCCACTGATGCTAGCAGACGTTGGGTGACAGCTGGTGGAGCTCCTGCATGGCTTGGCGGGATGGAACCAACACAATGTCACATTTCAAACGAGATGGACGCCAACTTTGTCATTCTCGCTTACTCTCCTTCAAATTTCCGTCGGGTTGGCGTTCCCCGAAGAGGCTCTATGAGCTGGCTGGCAATGTGCTGTGCCGTAGCGAGCGGCGAGCGGCGGAGGAAACCACGCGGCCTGCGGCACACAATCCTTTTACGCCCCCAAGTGACACACATCAAAAGCGTGCAGCGTCCACGGCAATCTTGCCCACAGCGCGGAAGTTGGCTCGGTACTTGGTAAGGTTAAGTGTCGTGAGCAAGTTTGCGGAGGTTGTTTGCTTGTCAAGAAATCCTTTGGTTTAGACTCATACATAAGGTTGCGGATACTCCTGATGTAGGGCTGAAAGATTGACTTCTCTCATCCATGGTCTGCCAGTGTCTCCCCTCCCCAAAAGCCAACTGTCCAAGCGTCTTGGGAATGCCTGCCTCTCGCAGACTTCCATCCCATTCATTGAATGGTCATTCGATCGGATCTTGTCCTCGCAGTCTCCACCAGCCGGCCGCGCGGGCTCTTGACCATGGTTCAAGGATCTTAGCCAGGACGATTTTCCCGTCTGGGATGTCACCACCGAGGGGCCGAGAGGCTCGAGCCTCCCCCCTCATATGAGCTCTACTAACCTCTCCCACATGCAGACTGTTGACCAACAACTGAGTAACTACCCGGAGCTTAGCAAAAGGTGGCGATGGATTCGCTCGCCAAGCTAAGCTATTGCCAGCAATATTGAAATTAAATTCGGCAGTGATGAAGCGGCACTTTCTTGTTACGCCCTCACATTGTATATAGAGGTCCTTCCAAAGTGCCCCATTGCCACGTTTTTGCGTTCCTTTTTCTCACCCTCCCTCCTCACGCCCGCCTCCCTCTGCAGATCTTTTCCCGTCTTTTCCTGACGCTGCCGTGTTTTTGGTGCATACAGAGGCCCCTTTCATCTAAGTTCTGGTAACTCCTCTCCAAAGCCACACAGCATGCACGCCGCCAAGCTCCTGGCTGCACTCGGCCTGTCGGCCTTGGCTTCCGGCGCGCCCCTCGATGCCCCTCTCCAGGCTCGTGACGCTGGGGATGTCCTCGCGGAGCTGCAGGCTCAGGCTATGGAGAACTTGAAGACAGCCGAGGCCAACGGGACTCTATCTAAGCGTGGAAGCTGCAACCTGATGAATGCTCAAGTACGCAGAGACTGGTGAGTTTTCGCCCAAGACGGTCCAGACTATGTATGTGAGCTCACAAGTCACTTTGGCATAACAGGGCCGCTTTCTCTGCACAAGAGCGCAAGGAGTACATCAGTGCGGTTCAGTGCATGCTGACTTCGCCGTCGAAGTCGGATCCCTCCTTCGCCCCCGGAGCTCGTAACAGATATGACGACTTTGTTGCTGTTCATATCAACCAGACTCGCACCATCCATGGCACTGTATGTTGGCTATCTAAATGAGATCAGGCCTAACAACTAATCTGACAATTTCAGGGCAACTTCTTGACCTGGCACAGGTACTTTACTTGGGCTTACGAGAACGCTTTGAAGACTGAATGTGGCTACAGGGGCGCCCAGCCTGTAAGTCGATGACCCCTAAGATTCCATGCCTTTTTGCTAATAAGACAATGTAGTACTGGAACTGGTTTGCCAATACCGACGACCCTCGCAAGTCTCCAGTGTATGATGGAAGCGATACCAGCTTAAGCGGCGATGGCGAGTACGTCCCTCATAACGGCAGTGTCAGCCGTGCCCCCAACGGAAACATCGAGGTCCCCTCCGGATATGGAGGCGGTTGTGTCATGAGCGGCCCGCTCGTCAAGTAAGACCTCACTTCTTCAACACTCAATACCAGACAAGGAGCAAATTCTAACAATGCGGTAGCATGACCGTCCATCTTGGTCCCGTCTCCCCAGGCATGGATGGCCTCGAAGTCAACCCTAATGGTCCCATGGAGTACAACCCTCGCTGTCTTCGCCGCGATCTTAGCGCCTATTCCGCATCCACGTGGATGACGACGGACAATCTTGTCAACGTGACCATGGGTCAGGCCTCTAAGAACATCTCGACATTCCAGAATGAGTTGCAGGGCCGCTTCGGTGATGGTTTCCTCGGAATGCATGCCGCTGGTCACTTCGTTGCAAACGGAGACGCCAGCGACCTCTACTCCTCACCCACCGATCCCACGTTTTTCCTTCATCACGCCATGGTTGACCGCGTCTACTGGCTCTGGCAAGCGATGCACTTGTGGGAGGCGTTTGAGATCGCCGGTACCATCACCATCCAGAACCTGCCCCCTAGCCGTGATGCTACCAAGGATGACCTGGTCCTCATGGGTGTCCTTGCTGAGGATCGTCCTATCAAGGACCTTCTGAACACTATTGATGGCACTCCATTCTGCTATATCTATGCATAAAGTCGGCATCACTGCCACTTGAGGGTCTGGACATTAAAATAATTGCATATTTTACCACATAAAAATAACATCATTTCATTGTAATACTGAGTAGAAGACTATTCCAAATGCAATGACGCATGCTCAGTTTGTTGACGCCCGTGATCTTAGTCCCTAACAAGTTCCCATAGCCAGTCCTTTGGAATGCCTGTTCATGCAACCAGTCTCGTTTGTTGATTAACCCGTTCAGTCATCATTATCAATCACGTGTTCATGCAGTCCTATCTGGGTCATCATGTCCACTCAGATGCGGGGAGCACTCGCAACTCCGGATGATCACAATACGTTCAATAATGGAGACGAAATCGCCCTACGAAGCACTCGACCCGGAAGACAAGCAGATCCGACTAATCAGAGTCGATTCGGGCCTTGAAACAGCGCAGATCACAGTCACTCTCGAAATCGCGAGTCTCAAGGACGAGCCGTCGTTTGCGGCGCTATCATACGTTTGGGGCGATCCAACTATCACTGAAGAGATCTCAGTCAACGGCCACACGAGCCGCGTCACGAACAATCTGGCCGCCGCATTGCGCCACATATTCAAGCAACAGGAAGTCATCACCAACGCTCAACAGCAGCAATCAGGACGCACTGTGCAGCCTATCTCACGCCTCTGGGCCGATGCACTCTGTATTAATCAGAATAACATCGAGGAACGCAACCAGCAAGTGGCCATGATGGGCGAGCTCTACTCCTCGGCATCTGTGGTTCTATCGTGGCTGTCTTCCGTGGACGGCGATCTGCCCTTCACCTTCCAGACGCTCGACAGCATATTTCGCGAAGTTGAGATTGAGAACAGTGGCGAATTTGAAGCTTTGGTTTCTCGTCCACAATGGGTGCGTAAGTATGCTGTCTTCGCCCGGCCACGGATGGACGATTGGGTACGTGGTTTCAAGAACTTGGCTGAGCTACCGTACTGGAGACGAGTCTGGATCTTTCAGGAGGTGGTCTTATCGAAAAACCTCGTGTATCTTTGCCCGTCGGCTGTAATCCATCGGACAGTGCTTGAAAAGACCGTTCGCTATCTATTACGCTTAGCTGAGGCATCGCCAACACTGGACAACAAAGGATTCGAGGTCGCCTTGGCGATGCTAGGGATGTACACGCCGGACTTCAGCTGGTTACTGTCCAAGGCATCCGCTGCGAGTTCCCCCGGACTGACCCGAGTAAACAATAACGTTGCAGCTCGGATCGAGACCTCCGCGTCTGGTTTTATCCACGATGCAACGAACCCGAGAGATCATGTTTATGGCATGCTCGGGGTGGCCGCATTGGATATACGTCCCGATTACAAGAAGAGTCTGGTTGAAGTTCTGGAAGACTACGTGCGAGCCGTCATTCTCGAAAGAGAAGCCCAACCGGAAGAATGCTATCTTAGGTACTTTCCTGAGCCGGGTACCGAGAGGCCTTCGGCAGCGTGTCGGACTATGGGACGTGCCAACCTGGGCGCCTTGCCACGGAGTCGAGTATCGATCACGGCCCAGAGGGAAAAGCTTTGCAGCTAGGGGCCTATGTTTTAGTCATGTGCCCACTAAAACTAGCTCGAGTAGCAAAATTACGTCTAAGGGGCACCTGAGGCTCCTTGGATGCCGTGTTCAATCTATCACAAGGATAATCGACGCACCAAACAATATCCCAAATGATCAGGCAGGCCGTCTTCTGCGTCTCTTTGATGACCTGTTACAGCGACTCGGCGACACCTACGTAACAGGAATATCGACAGTACAAGCTCTCGCACAAACGCTGTTCCGCGAAACGGAAGGAGAAATGGACATTCAGCCACTTTTGGCCCGCGTAAGAAGATACGACGATGGCGTTCCACCTAAAGACACGCTCTTGGAACAAGACGATCGATGGACCACAAACTCAAAGCAACTTGGCTCGTTACCGCAAAGTAGCTTTCCTACTCTGCGAGAGCACCTAGAGCGCATTGCTTTCCGGCTGCCAGCAGGAAAGACGGAAGTTAGCAGAGCGTCAGGGATGGAAGAATTGCTGAAGGACTTTGCAGGAAATTGGTGGCCACTTCTAGAGACGCATCTGAAAGTATCCCAGGAGACAATGTTGTTCGAAACGGGTGATGGATATCTTGGGCTTGGGCCTGGGGAGCTGGATCTGGGTGATTTAATTTGCGTTCTTGATGGATGCCAATCACCCATGGTGCTGAGGAAAGCCAGAAAAGTCAGCAATGACCTTACCTATTGCATAGTCGGCCCTTGCACTGTGCCTGGTCTTATGCAAGGGGAAATAAAAGGTCTTCTGGAGGCAGGGGTGACAACAGTTGCCATGTTTGACTTGTGTTGATGATATCTACAGTGGGCGTGAGGTTGTCGCTCTAGCACAGGAAAAATATACAATCTCCTTGGATAAACTTCATCCAGCACGGCTGAGTACATTTCGTAATAAAAATATAGTTTTATAAATGGAATGAAACACTCAATTAGTAGAACATTGAACGGTGATAGTGACTCAGGCTTTGCTCCCGCATCTGAGATAGTAATCTCGATAAAAAGTAGGCAACCATGGCCCGGCCATAATCAAACTTACATCGGCTCAGCGTCCGGGGGGCTCTCATGAACGCTAAAAAATGAGACCATGAGAACAATGATGATGCTGCGAGAACTCCACGTGCGCACAAGCAGAACAAATCTCGTAGATTGGATTTCACGCCTCTAAACATTACTTGCACCCTCAGTGGCTTCTTCAAAGTTGCTTCAAGTGAAACATAGACATCACGTCCCAATTAGCTCAGGCAAAAGACACGGACCCAAGTTTGTTTCTGGCAGCTGTCAAAGACGCCATGCAGAGGCCGACTCTAGCCTGTAATCAGAGTGCACTGATGCCGGGCGCTAAGCTAGAATCATGGAACCGCTGACCGGTACATGCTATCCAGCTCAGGACTTCTGTTGGATTCGGATTACAAAGAGGAAGACTACAATGGCTTAGAAAAGAAAGACGCTTTTCCCAGTGAGATCTATCAGGCTTTAGATCAATTATTTAATCGGTATAAGAGACAGGCAACATCGAGCATTAACAACGAACCAAATGAATGCAGTATTGCAAGATTGGGATTCCACTCAGCCTGCAGGCATGATTTTGGTTGGTTGCCAGCCCGAACTGATGGTCTTTGCTCGGTAACCATAGTGACTCGAAGGTCCCTGAAGAAAAAGACACTGGGGAATCGCAGTTTGATAGCTGCAAGAGCGGCAAGTTGGGCCATGAATCCAGGTCAATCCCAGTTGATGCCGACGCGTCTGCACGCAACCAAGGTGATGAAGATGACCGGCAGGTCTCCAGCAGAAGAGCCGATAAAAGAGGCGCAGCAAGATGATGATGAAGTGAGAGGCCCAAGAAAACCTGGAAATCCCCACTTTAGGCTTCACCGTTTCAATCGTGAACTCTTCAGCCATCCATCTAGGCGTGTAGCCAAGCGCCGAGAACACCACGAGCAGTAGCCCAGCTCACTGCTGACGCCGTCGAAGAGCCACCGCGGTACAGAGTATCCATCGCACCCAATAAACCCCGAGTTGGTACCTGCGCATGACCCCTGCAAGGTGACCTGGTCAGTGGATCAAGCGGTTCGCTGTTCTCTGTTCTGACAATCCACAATGACTCCGTTGTGGACCCCCTTTTTTCCAAGCTTCCCAGCCTCTTTTTATCCACAGCTTTCGCCGCCGCCGACACGCGCAATTCCCCAGATGACGTTCGACGAAGAATTCCACATGCAGACATGACAGGTTCCATCTGAGCCATCGGAGACATCAATTGTCGACAGCTAGAACCTTGTTCACCTCACTCACCGGTCCTTTAACATGAGCACGCCCTGTCTCACTTCATAATGGGCGGAGTCATACTGAGCCCTTCCGCAATGCCGGCGTCGACCGGGCTGTCTGAGGCTCCCGCGCCGACGCCCGCCGGCGACGTCAACTTTGGACGATTATTTCAACGCGATGAAGACACGGCGCAGATTCTCATCACCCAAACCGTCACCCGATCGTGGACTACCTACGTCACAGTCGAAACCCTCCACGGCGGCCTCCCAGCAGAACCGACCGCCCGGTCATCATCAGGCCTTTCCGGGAAGCAGCTCGGCATCATCCTCGGATCCGTGCTCGGAGGAGTGTTGGTTCTCAGTCTCATCGGTTGCTATTTCCTCTGCAGAAGATGGAAGTACTGGCATAAGGGCCGCATCCCCAGATCGCACACTACATCACCTTACGCCCGGACGAAGCCCAAGTTCCGGTTCGGCCTAAGTACTATCCCCCATATCCACAGCTTTCTTGAGATTTCACTAACGTTCGACAGCTTCTTCACGCCTGAATTTGGCATCTGTGTTCACTCCTGGTACCCGCCAGAACCCTCGTTCTCGTTCAACGTCTCCATCTTCCCTTTCGTCGGCTCCTCCTGTGCCTCCGCCGGCGAAGCCACCTCCCGCTTATTCCGGCGGCTTTAAAGGCTGGTTCGGAGGCGGTGCAAAGCCGGATGAGAAGAGAGGTGGAGGAAGCTCCGTCACGAGCAGCAGCGTCTCTTAAAGAAATGGAGATACAGAGGCAGGCCCGCCTGAAGATTGGTCAACTGGGCGGCAGCATAGATTCTCATGGTAAGTTTAGGCTTTGTGGTGCAACAGCATGGCCATCATTCTGACCAATCCCGACGCCCAAACAGAAGCGACAAATGATTTATGTAAACGTATTATGGAGTTTGGGTTAAGATCTCGGTTATGACAAAAAGAATTCTCAAGACGCATCAACTTCATCTGTTTCATCGCATTACATCACCCAGAAAGAGTTCGGAATATGAGATAGATTGAATGGGATGTCTCCCACATATGGGAATATGGAAAGACTAATCAAATTGATATCGCATTACCCTATCCTGCACTGCCTCCATGCCGGCCAGATGCTCATCAATGACTTCATCTCTCACCCTCGTCGCCTCTTCCATGCCCATAGGCCACTCTCCGACCTCCGTCATGATCCGATCGATGATCTCCTGCGGGACGTGATGACCTGCCCAGTCGATCTTTGCCGGTCCCTCCCCCACCCACCAGTCGTGCTGTTGCGGCGGCACATTGCGCGTAGAGCAAATGCGGTAGTGGGGATCGACAAGATGCACCGTCAAGCAACGACGGCGGCCTGGACGCGAGCGGTCCAACAGCTCATACGCCTCTACACGGTGCTGCAGGGTGTTGGGGTAAGCCACCAGTCGGCCATCGGGGGCGACGATGGTGCCGAGCTCCTGCAGCGCGTTGGGTTCTTCATTGTCGCCATGGAGTTGACGAGGATCAGCAAGACCATAGATCCCCGCAAGTGGTGCAAGATCTCCTCGCGTGTAAACATGAGCGTCTGCGTCTAGGTCTGCCTCGACCCGGAAAGAAATGGCACCAGATGTCTCGGTTGTGTTAATGCTGTCAAAATACACCAGCGAAGTTGCCACGATGTGCTCGTTCCCCATGCCATTGAGGCGCCAATCTGTGTGAGGTCTTCCTTTCATGATTAGCGATTGTAACCTTACAGGCTTCAGGAAATGTGTTTATAGTATTTTTCACTTACTGGACTGGATGTTCTGGTGTCAGTTCGACGGTTGATAGTTGAACAACAACTTGCAGGCCTTGCTTGAGAAAATGATCCTTCAGCGAAACAGCGTAGAAGTGGTGGTCTGGCCCAGGTTCCAGCGGAGAGAGTCCCGGCACGAATTTCGTTAATGGTTTTCTTGGCATTCGGCCTCCCACAAGAGCTTTCCCAGTCTTTCCTTGCCTCCAGTCACCGTATGTGAAGGAAATGCCCGGCTCAGGGTGAAGCCAGTGTTTGAGGCGTTCATGTTTGACACGGACAGCCCAGGCCAGGCCAAGATCTTCCCAGTCTTCTTCAATGGGCGGAAGTCCGACTCGGGAGGTCATATTCTGCTGCAATGCGGGAGACAGCTCCGGGATATTAAGATACTCTTCCACTTTTCTCTTCGCCTCTCTATACTCTTCAGTCGTTCTATCCTTCTCGATCTTGTTCAGACCGGCAGCCCAGTCTGGGAAAGGAGGCCACCAAACCACACCGGATGTTTTAATGCGACTGGGGCATAGCCCTCGATCACGATAGGCAAGCACATCATTCCAAGGCTGGATGGATAGTGAAATGAATTGTTCGATGGTGCTGTAGAGGCTCTTGTGGGCCCGCGGGTGAAGGCTGTTGATGTATGAAGTGATCTTGACGTCTGGATACCTATCAGAATTTGTGCTGGCTTCAGAGAAGTCGACCTCACAAGGAAGCCATTGGAAGCGGTCCGAAAAGCGTTCCGTGTGAGTCTCCCAGGAGTTGAGCCATTGACGGCGATGGTGTCGCATATTCTCTCGCCTTTTCGCCGTGGTCAGGGGCTTAAGCAGTTGGCGACTGGCTGTTTCACCTTTTCCAACACTGTCAATGACATGTTCCAAATCGACCTGACCGCCCTGTGAAAGGACTTCGGTTTGGCCATATACCAAGGGAAACATGATCGGGTCGACTCCTAACGGGCAATCGCGCCAGACTGAATCGGTTCGTAGCCTGAGTTCTTCGAAAAGGGAGGGCGAAACCAGTCCATATGACTTGCACACCCGTGATGCCGTGTTGAGAACACATACATGTCCGCGCTCATTAGCATCTTTCGCCATGTCTTGAAGTTCGAGAAGACACCAGTCCCATGCGAGAGGGCTCATCAAAGGGCGAGCCAAAGCTTCTGCCCGCCACGACGCCACCTTGACATCATTAAACACGTCCTTGGACCAGCCTGGCTTGTCAGTAATGTCGTTGATAAGAGATATCATGGCTACTTCCCGGGCGGTCAGGCGATCTTGGGACCAATCGTTGAATCCATGAGCGAACCGCTCATCGTGGCTGCGCTCGATCGACACAGCCAGGGGGAAGCCAGGGACGTTCAAAGGCCCCTTGCCTGTGTTATCAAATTGAACGCCGGGCTCGCCATCGCCATACGTCTTGAGATAATGGTCGCTTGCGCGGGTCTTTGCAGCTGACATGGCACCCAGGGCAGGTGGCAAACGGAGGAATGTGGTTGAGGTTCAGGTGGAGGTTGAAGTGGGCAGAATTGGCTTGTAGAAAAAGCTGGGAATCAACTGGTATTATGCCAATAATCAAGGTGGTCTGTGCGTTGACGATTGCTTTCCAATCATGACTTCGACACTTTTGCCGGGGAGCATCCAGATTGACTACATGACGCACATGTCAACCTACCAACGCGAATTGGATGTGAACAATGTACGATCCAATAGCTACGTTGAAACCCTTTAAAGTCCCGGCAGATTCCATGTTACATAACAAATTCGCAAATTATTACTAGCCACTATGGGTCTGTCGATCTTAGAGGTCAACTGTGAAGATGATACAATCAGACTATAAACCCTAACCCCGCCTTCTACTTAATGGTCATCCATGGATCGCAAGCCAACTGCTCAAGATTTCCACAACAAACAGAAGACCTCAGCAAGTAGTATCGACGCTATTCACACGATCCATGTGGTTCTTCACAGCATCGATGAGCCCTCGGTGGTTGTCAGGGTCCTCACTCTCGTACTCGCTAATCAGATTAGTCGCCTGATCTAAGATTTCCTGCACAGCAACAAAGTCATTCCCGTGTTTCGCCATGAGACTGTCCTCCATAGTGTCGAACTTGACAGTGATATGTTTGTTAGCTGGAAGCCTTTGTGGACATCACAGACAAAGGACATTGAAGCAGAACGTACATCGATTCCTTCGTACTCCCTCCCGAGTGGTGACGTTTCCGTTTGGGTCGCAAAATCAACGCCCAAAGCTTTTGCAATCTGGTCACCAGTGTTGGCAACGATGCCTACCATGTTGTCGGCCTTGCGCTCTCCATACACTCCCGAAATGGCCGCACGAGCTCGGTCAAGGTCTGCCGTTGCTCCTTTTGACCTTGACCATTGCACCGAGTCGGTCACTTTCTTGAAAACCTTATAGTAAGGAGTGTTGTATACTGTCAAACCTTTGAGGAGTGACGTTGGGTCGAGGTGCGCTCTTTGAAATCCTGCATTATGCAGGTCTTCTGCAATCTTGGTAAGAGGGGTGTCGCGAGTGTAGGCGTCTGGGTCGATGGTGTCGGTATATCCATCGAGGTCATCATAAACACTGTGGACAAACTCGTTGAAGTTGCATGCTCTTCTGGAACCATCTTCCGGATTGCAATACGGCGCCAGCCACATGTCATCGATGGTGAGCGTGCTGTCCGCAGCTACGGCGTCGTACTCCATGCGATATGCATAGTAGACTATCCTGATGTGAGCTTGAGGACAGAGGCTGTGGCCGAACCGGAGCAATGGTGAGCTAGAAAGATCGCACTTACAGTACAGCGCCTCAAAAGGCGCCGCATACACAGAGGCAAGGACTCTGGCTGTGAACGAAAAGAAAAGAGCGAGTAAAGTAAAACGCATTTTGAATGGGGAAATGTACGGCACCCAGGCGCACCGAAAAGCGAAATAGAACCTCAACTTGGTTTTTCTGAAATTCAAAGTAGCAACAGCGGCGCCTCCTGTGAGTCTGCAATCAATGGAGGGGTATACATGTTAAAGGAAATTCCGAGAAACACATTACTCAACGTCTCGACTGCGGTCCAAAATTCAAAAGACACCCAGCTCCGAGATGGACACTGGTGATAAAGCAAGGGAAATTACTTTGATGATACGATTTCCCTCATGCGGTAGGTATTAGGCACCTGACTTCTTCAGAGTCACAGCTTCTATCAAAAACGTTATCATAATAGCTAAGATAGGGCCACTCGAGAAAACATCATTGGTTGACAGGTGATCCTTCAGTGCCGTGTTCCGTTCCTGTCAGCTGTGAATTCAAACCATTGAAACACCAGATGCTCTATGTGCGTTGACTTCCATGGCCAAATGGCTCATTAGAAGCCTTTTGCAGCCGAGACCCCCGAGATACCCTGTCTCGAGCGCCTCCATTTTCGGCTCGCATCGAAGCAACCCTACAACCAAAGTCCCAAATGCTATCCAAGTGCGGGTAGTTGATTCGAAATTTGAAGAAATCACAAAGGCTTGTTTTTCAGCTACGCCATTTCTGGCATGCAGCGCCGTGCTTACAGCCGCTGTTGGTCTCCATTATTTAGGCAACCTGACAAGAAGGCTCAACTGGTGCGACCCTGACTGCAGATTAAAATGAGATGATAGCGGAAACCCCCCAGGACCCTTGGAAGTTCGGCAAACCGGCTCATCTAGTGATGTCTGGACCGCATCGAATGCTTTTTGATGCTTTTGGGAGTTCGTGATATAAGTCAACTTGGTATGAATAATGATAAGAACATGAAGCCGCGCATCGCATATCGGAGCCCATAACTAACGTTGCATACCGCCTTGTCGTTCAAGACACTCTCGCTTCTGCCATTCATCTCTTCATTTAGCAATCGCAGCACAGTCACTCATTTCCACTTTCCATCAAGCTCATGATGTTGCTCACCAATCATGCCTCAGCCTATGCGTGGCTTTGGATTCTACTTGTTCTAGCCTCTCCTTCTTTCGCGTCCATCATTCCATTCGAAGTCTCGCCCTCGCTGGTGAAGCACCGCTCCCCCTCTCTTGACAGCAATTCTCTCTCATCAAACACCACAAACTCTGAACTCGAAGCGGCGCGCAAAATCGTTCAAGAGGCCATTGCGGAGGCTTCCAAGCTCAACAAAGCCCGTCTCGACCACCCTGCCAGAAATCGGTTAGATCTCAGCCCTTGCCAGAAAATAACCAGTCAGCTAATCCTTCTTACAGCTACAAGCTGTCGCCTGAGAGCAGCGTTGGTGGCAGTACCAGGAAAAGACAGAGTACCACTGGGGACTCAGAATCCGTCTCGGCGCCCCCGTTATTGAACATCACTGCAGAGATTGCCGCCGCTGCCGCTCTTGTGGCCGAGGCAGATGCATCGGGCTCTAACGGGAACAGCACCAAGCGTTCTGTCCAAAAGCGCGGCACTTTTTGGATGCAGGATATTCCCCACAGAGGCACTTCTCCTTGGGGTGACGATTCCAGCTACACGGTTCGTAGTCGACATACCCCGGGTTCGCCAAGAGATTGCCAAGGCACTAACGAATGCCGTCGCAGATCTTCCGCAATGTGATGGATTACGGAGCCAAGGGTGATGGTGCCACTGTAAGATTCCATGCCCTCCCAAACATGTCGCAATCAATTCGTGAGCATGATGCTGAATAACTGCTAGGATGACACTGCCGCGATCAACAAAGCCATCAAGGACGGCAAGCGATGTGGAGAGGCCTGCAACGGCTCTACTACCAAGAACGCCATTGTCTACTTTCCTCCCGGGACGTATTTGGTTTCCAGTCCCATCATTGTCTACTTTGGCACTCAGATGATTGGTGATGTAAGTTTCGTGGTTTTCAATCCCAGCACCCTGTGGCTTACGCTCCCGATAGGCCAATGACCGTCCAACCATCAAGGCGGCTGCCAGCTTTGTTGGTCTTGGGGTTCTTTCGACAGACGTGTACATGGGCGACGGTGCTGGGGCCGATGGTAAGGACAATGAGTGGTATGTCAATACGGCGTCGTTCTACAGGCAGATTCGGAACTTCAAGATCGACGTCACTTCAACCGACCCCAACGCCTATGTCTGCGCACTACACTACCAGGTCGCGCAAGCTACCAGCCTTCAGTTTGTCGAGCTGATTGCCAAGACTGGAACCACACAGCAGGGGTTATGTAAGTTCACCCATCGGAAGCAATGAGAAAACCAAGTCATTAATAGAACGGCAGATGCGGAGAATGGCAGTGGTGGTGTTTTGGCCGACATCACCTTTACTGGAGGAAACTTCGGCATCTGTAAGTCTACTCGCGAAATTGGTCATCTGGCCCATTGTTCTAGCGCCAACTGACATCGTCGATATTACAGATGCCGGGAGTCAGCAATTCACTGCTCAACGCCTGACTGTGAGTAATCAATCAAATTGAAGAACCGGATCGAGACTAAGACCTCTGTAGTTCAACGGCTGCAATACGGCAGTCCAGATCATCTGGGATTGGGGTTGGGTCTGGAAGGGCATCACCGTCACAGACTCGAGCACTGGTTTTCGTCTTGTCAACGATGGCGGTGACGGAAACGTTGGATCCGCCGCTTTCATGGATACTTCGTTCACGAACGTGAAGCAAGCCATCGTAGTTGCCCCGCCTTCCTCCACCCCTGCTACTGGATCGACAGGTCTTCTTCTCGACAACATCGGCTTCAGCGGTGTCAGTCAGGGAGTTGCAGATACGACTGGAAAGACTCTCCTTGACGGCTCTAGCAGCGTTTTGAGCTGGGTCTTGGGACCTATCTACAATGGCACTGAGCGCACATGGAGTTCAGGGTCTTCCCACGAATGGATGGGTATTCTACCTTTGCTTGGCGAGAAGACCATAGACGGCCTGCCAAACCTGCCGTACTTCGATAAGTCGAAGCCTCAGTACGAGGGCCATTCTACTGGAGACTTTATTCATTTGAAAGACTACGCTAAAGGTGCGCCTTTCTTCCCTAGAAGCCTGAGAAATATTGCTGATATATTCACTTGTAGGTGATGGCTCGACCGACGATACTGCCGGTGTTCAAAACGCTTTCAATAGTGCAGGCGGCAAGATCATTTTCGCCGACGCTGGGGTTTATTTGCTGTCGGATACGGTCACCATCCCGGCTGGAACCAAGATTGTAGGTGAGACGTGGACACAGTTTGCGGCAACTGGATCAAAGTTTGGGGACTCGAGGTAAGGAGATGCTTATCCAGGACAAATTCCAGGGCTGACCGCGTCGTGAAGCAAGCCAGTTCCCATGCTACGAGTTGGAAACATCGGAGACGTTGGATCAGTTGAGATGCAAGATCTCATGTTCACCACCGTCGGACCGACTCCTGGTGCTATCCTCGTTGAGTGGAACATCAACGCCGACAGCCAGGGATCTGCTGGACTGTGGGGTTAGTGAACTCGCGTCGCTCCTTTCTGATACACTATAGCTAACTTGTAGTTTCTGACAGACTGTCATGCTCGTCTGGGAGGCGCAACAGGCACTAAGCTGACGCCAGCTGAATGTCCTGCTCTCACTAGCGGCGCCGTGAATGATGACTGCAAGACTGCCGCACTCGTCATGCACGTCTCCAGGGGAGCATCGGGATATTTCGAGAACATGTGGTTATGGACCGCTGATCATATGGTTGAGTATGTGCCCTGCTCCATGATTTGTCAAGCACAGTCCGAAAGCTTACTAGATATCCTCTAGCGACCCTGACTTAGTCAGTGACAAGAATGAAATGGTGAGATCAACAGTCTTTCTACAAGGATGCGCTCATTGGCTAACGTTCATCTTCTGGCAGACCATGGTCTCAGTCTATACGGCCCGAGGACTTCTCATCGAAAGCACAGAGGCCGTTTGGCTGTACGGTACCGCGTCTGAGCACGCCGTGTACTACCAGTACAACTTGTTTGGTGCCCAGAACGTTTTTGCTGGTCTTTTGCAAACGGAGTCCCCATACTACCAACCCATGCCAACTGCTCCAAGTCCGTACAAGGCCGAGGTTGGGGTCGTCCGCGGCGACCCCAAGTATGACTGCAGCGGTACCGACTTTGACGGTTGCGACTCGTCATGGGGCCTGCTTGTCAGCACTTCTCAAGATGTCTATATTGCTTCAGCAGGCATCTATTCGTGGTTTGATGACTATAGCCAAGACTGCAGTAAGTCCCTTCCGGAAGGCGGTGTTCTGGCTGTGAAAAGTCCAATTGACCATTTTCTCAGTTGATGTCCACACCTGCCAAAAGGTCCTGGTGAACTTCTCGAAAAATTATCATCGAGTTCGTCTCCAGCAGCTCATCACCATTGGCGCTCAATATTCCCTCGTCTCCAACGGCAAGGGTATCTTGGCCACGGACAATCTGGCAATTTCTGGTCATCCTGCCGTAAGTATACCTGGGCGCCAAAAGTTGAAGCACACTGACGCATTGCGTTCCAGTGGTCCCAAATTTCTTTATTCGATGCTACATCCGCTGGCGATGCCGATATTGATATCGGCGATATCGCAGTCGACATGCCACCCTGTAACGACCCGAATCATTGGGTCACTTTGGATGATCTCTACGCGGCGATGGGATCCTTTCCTGATTACTGCGTTGCTCTTTACGCAACTCAGATCCTATACAGGATGGTGGATACTACCTTGGAAAAGTAAGGCCTTCGCCATTTTCCCCGCGATCAGCATGATACTAACAAGATCCTACCAGTTATACTTCCGTCGACAACGGCTACGACAGCAAATTTGACTCTTACGTCAAGTACACCAAGGAAATGATCCCAATCCAACTCGATGAGTTCATGAACCTCGAAGACGGCGCCGGCAACAAGTACTTCACATGCACCTTTGCCGAGAACGGTCGCAATGAGACATCCCAGAAGTGCCCCTTCGGCAACTGGATCAACACGTATGACGAATTTACCATCTACTACACATTAGACGACGAGGCAGGCTTCTTCAATGAGCTGCAGTCAACATACGGTATCATCCCGGCCTGGGTCAAGTTCAGTGAGAAGATCGACCAAGTGACGTGCACCGGTAGTGCGGCGACCTGCACGCGCACCAAATATGTCTACGAGGGTCGCCCATTACCTGCAGACAGCATTACGGTGGCGAACCCCAAAGACATCATCAGCCAGGCTCTCCCGGGCTTTACCAACCTTCGCTCCACCCTCGCCAGCATGTTCTTTCAGATGAAGCTCGGCATCTGGGACGGCGTCAACGATGAAGTCATCTCGGTGCTCAGTATGCCTGTGTCGCTCGCCCAACAGGCAGTCGAAAGCATGGCACAGGTCGCCGCCATTGGAGAAGAGGCAGCTGAAGACGAGAAGAAGGAACTCATCTTGACCATCTTGAGCGTTGTGTTTCTCGTCATCCCGTTTGCTGGCGAGGCCCTCGGCCCCGAACTCGATGCTACCATCCTGACATTTGGGCGGATCATCGATCTCATTGGCGCTGGTGGGAACACCGCCTTAGCGTTCTACGACATTGCAAAAGAGCCGACCTCCGCGCCGATGGAGATATTGGGACTCTTGATGGCAGGTGGCCTCGGGCGTGACTCCTCCGAGATGGGTAAGCTGGCCAAGGCTAGACGGGATATGACTGAAGTCGACCTTGGCAAGATCGGGTCCATCTTCAAGAAGAATGATGATGTTATTCAGAACATCATTCACAAGTGCAGCAATCCGGTGGTTCATTAGCAGCCCTGAGAAGTATGGCCGACTGGAGATTTGAAAATCCGCAAACACGCAAGCGTTCATGATTTTGACCAGTTTTCACAAAGCTCTTCAATAATGATCAATTTTATTTTGTGTTGGAATTCGTATTCGGTCCACAATGTTGCCGCTGTTTCGTCGATGTGTTTGAATAGAGGGGGGAAAAGAGACCAATCTGTAATAACCAGACAAAGCCCATGCTCATGTTTTCGCTGGGTCTTTCTTCTCTTCTAAGTTTTCTTCTTCGCAGTTTGCCGCCTGTAGGCGCACCTTGTTGACTGCCGTATGACTCTCACGGGGAAATATTCGAGGGCTAGGATAGCCTAGGCTTCACAGAGAAACCTCTATAGCTACCTGAGGGGGTATATGAAGAGAGCGCGAATCGCCTCGGTTGCAGGGGGCAGGCATCTCGCTCTTCACACTACCACAACCTGTACTTCTGCCATATCGAGCAATTTGTGGCCTTGGCGTGAGATTGATTGATGGTCCTCAAAGATAGCCTGGTCAACATACGGCCACAATAGCCTGAAGAACTTCCTTCCAACTTGATAACTCTAGAATGCGCACGCTTTCGTTTGCACGCGTGCGCTTGTGTGTGTATTAATTGAATGTCTGCGGTGCCTCGGAACCGAGCAAGAGACGCCGAGCAAAAGACGCTCCGGCGTCAAAACACCATGCGTTGAGTCTTTTTCCACGGAACACCTGTCCAAGCTGTATCGCACATACTGTGCCCTTGGTGGCAAGATACAATTGACCCGAAAAGCTGAACAACCTAAAATGATGCGTTTTCGCAGGTGATGATACGGACGCGAGAGGCTGAAAACCTTTGGTCGATTAGTAAGGAGTTACGGATGCAGCAATGAAATCATGATGAACAAACCCGATGATTCTCTTGAGAGCGTCTTCAATGATACTCAACACTCGGTGACAGCTTTTTGTCGGTTTGCGCCTCTTGTGAGGAAGCATCTATCCTATACTGTATAGAATGTATGTCACCGACTTCTATGGGGCCCATGGAAAGCGTAATAGGTCGCTCAAGCTCTCCGGACAGTGATGCTCCGCGTAAGCTATCCAGACATGCACGCTCAATGCCCGATAGAATCGCTATCAGGCCGAATCCCTTGTCCAAGGGAAATTTGTGAAATAGGCCAATAATTCCAAGAATAATTAGCAATAAAGCGGGTTGGACCGCCAGGACCAAGTAGAGCCAGGGAGATTTCTCTAGTGTTGGCCGGGTGTAGACAACTGTCTGATCATCTTCGTTGACGTGATAGAAAACAGCAGCCTCGCCATATGAAATAGTAGTATTGATGATGTTGTTTTTGATTTTAATGGCTGGCAAACTTTTGTTGAACGCTTTTGAGTCGAAGAGATCACGAACACGCACTGATTGTGTTTGTGTGATTCTTGACCAAAGCATCGTAGACACAGAGACAGCCATGTATGGCATCATCCAACTGGATCGGTTGCCTCGATACATATAATCGGTTGAGCTATTCGGATTCCTGGAGAACGTGTTCAGCATCTCGATCAAAAATCCCGTGTACAATGACGGAAGCGCTAGGTATTGCCACTGGATAATCTGCTGTTCGGCCCACGGTAGGATAGTATCGTTGCAATAACCATTGAGGAGCCGGAAACTACCTCGGCTGACGGACCATTCACCTAAACATCGCTGCCTGTAGATGTTGTAGAGATGTTCATAAGGCGCACGATCCGTGCAGTTTGCGACCCCCGGTGCTATGCCTATGTACTGCGATGATTGATCCGACGTGTATTTTCGATCCGTAAGGGAGAGAGACCAATCGTTGAACATATCTTCGTTTCTATGCCACCAATTCTTGTTATCTTTGACTGCTTCGATACAGACTGACGAAAATTCCTTTTCGAACGTGCGACGATCTTCGGCGGCTGATATGTTGAGGGTAGCGACGGTGCCGATCACGGGCGCAGTGATGGTCCAAGACTCGCCAGGAGCAAGTCTGCTCTGTACCTCAAGTATATAATCGGGCTGGAGAGTGTCGAGTGATGCGGCACTGGATTCATTGAGTAACAGGATATTATAGCCGTAAGGTTGAGGGAATGTTGGCAGGGGAGGTTCAGTACCATCCACTTCCATCTTGGTTGCATTCCGAAATGCATCAGTCGCGTTAATGTTTGCAGAGAGACCAGTCGATGATATAATCCCTGGTGGTGTGAAAAGACCGTAGTAGGTAGCGTTCGGAATGTAGTCGGCAGAGCGAATATATATGCTGCTCTCGCCGCCTGTAAAGGTTTTGTACGCTACACTGAGCCCGATAGGAAGGGCCAGCATGGCAACAAGCACCATGCGCCAGGCAAAGCTAAGTTTGGATGCCAGAGGCTTGTTGCGAAGAATTGCGTCATAGTTCTGTAGCGTGGATTTTCCAAATTGGGCTTCTAGGAGGAGGAACAACGTGGGAGTCACACTGGTCAAGCACAGGCTCATGATACTGAGCAGAAACCCGATGACGATGAGCTGGCGATTTCCCACACCTAGATACCACGAGATATAGTCGTTTGAGACCACCAAAATTGATAGAGAAAGGCAGGCAAGGGCTATGACTGCCATTGCAACATCGGTAGTGTAGAATGGCTTTTTCCGACATGGCTTGCCAAGCAATGTGGCATGTTCTGAGGACTGGTAGAGAGGCGTTTCTGATGTTGTCGAAGCGATTGTGATGCGGCTGGCATTACTCTGCAACTCATACTGGTCTTTTTTCGACTTATCGCCCAGGTGTAGATACCTTGCCGACCCACCAAGGGGGCCGAAACTCCGAAGTAGTGAAGCCATGTTGAAGGGTTAGAAAGAATGTAGAAAGTAATAGAATAAACATACCTAGTAGTCGCTACCCTGTCCTTATAAAGGGCCAGCAGCTTCCACAATGTCTTGCTCATTGAGAACTGTCCGCAGCCTGCAGCAATGCTTACACCGAAAGAATTTGCAATGCGATTCCGCGAATGAAATCATGCAAGCGACCATCTCCAAGAGCCAGCTGAAAGACATTTCAGAAGGTGTGTACTCCTGCATGCTTGTCCCCAACGCTCAATGGTCAGACCGATTGCAGCCGCCTGCTGATCATACTATTTCCAGGCGGACAAGCGGCAAAAATAGCCAAATGACGAAAAGATTTAATCTGAGGGGGGTCGCATGGGGCTGTAGTAGGCTTCGAAATGGAAGAAGTCTCAGATGAATCATAATGCTGCTACATCGTCGTTTAACAGGGACTCATCGTGACCGAAGGCAGGAAATACTACTTCGCTCAAGGCATGGCTCATCAATTACTACTAAGGATACATTAATCTACAATTCATCATGATCTTCGAGTGAATTCAGTCAGCTCGGGGGCTTGCAGGTCCAGTTCTCAACATCTTTCGACCCATGCGGCCCCGAACCTCCAAACGAGTTGACCAACGGATACTTGCAATGCCGACGCTGGAAGTCAATACCTAACCCCGCAGTATCATTCACAAATTTCGTCCCCTTGATCGTCTCCGGTCCGACCCCGTTCTCGACCCAGTTGACAACAGCAGCGAGAATATTGTGCTCCGCGTCAAACGGCAGATTATCATTCATCGCCGCCGCGCCGCCGCCCTGACCGACAACCCACGCCCCCGGGCCCGCCGTGCAGTGGAACATACCCGAGATACGGAAGTAGCGCACGAACTCGTCCATGCCCTTGTTATCCAGCCCCATGCCCTTCGCCAGGCGGTCGTAGAAGACGGGCGTGTGCAGGCTCGTGATCTGGTTGTCCTGCGTGCCGTGGTACATGAGCAGCTTGCCACCGAGCGCCTTGAACTTTGACAAATCGCTCGGGTTCGTCCGGATGCGGCCCGGGTTCTTCTTGTCCGCGTCGATGCCGTCCGGGTCCAGCTTGTACGTCGCCGGGTCCCACTTGGGGTCGTTCTTGACGGCGAAGCGGAACCAGTTCTCGGACAGCGCGAAGGGCTTGCCGGCGTACAGCCCGTCGGCCGACACCTTCTCGCTGCCGGGGTTCATGCCCGGCCAGAAGAGCGTGCCGTTGGGGTAGTTGGTCGGCGCGAAGATCTTGCGGACGATCTCGACCTGCGGCGTCGTGAGGCAGCCCTGGCCCTTGTCCTTGGCGTCGTCCTTGCACTGGATCTTGGACGGGTCGAAGTGGCAGCGGGACGGGTCCTCGATGATGCCGTCCTCGGCGCCGTCGACGGTGTCGCACTGCTTGAGGACCTCGTCGTGGATGGTCGTCTTCCAGACGGTGGCGTTGATGAAGTCCTTGGAGTCGGCGGCGCCGGTCAGCGGGAAGAAGCCGGCGCGCCAGGAGTAGAGGTTGTTGAAGTCGACGGCGGGGGCGCCGGCGACGATGCCGTCAAAGTCTTCGGGGAACATGTCCGCGGCCTGGATGCCCTGGCGGCCGCCGAGGGAGCAGCCCAGGTAGTAGGACTTCTTGGCGCCGCTCTTGTAGAGGGTTTGCACGAGCTGTTTGCCGGCCTCGACGCCTACGTGGAGCCTGTGTCATGGTTAGCTTTTAGTTGCTGAGGATGGAAAGTTTAAAGCGTACGCTCGGAATGAGAAGTCAGTCACGACCTCGTCGTTATTGAGGAACTGTACACCAGTGGTGCCGTCGTGGCCGTTGTTGGTGCCCACGGCCGCGAAGCCGTTGGCAGTTGCGTACGCGAGATCCTCATAGTGCACACCTGAACATACGGTCAGTCAACTGAAGGCTTCATATGTCACTCTCCAAAACTTACATCCGTCCAGACCTCCGCCACCCACAGTCACCATGCGTCCATTCCACTTCTCAGGCAGCCAGATCTCCGTCACAACCTCAGACTTGGCCGAAGTCGTGAGGTTCATGGCGATTCGGCACAAGTTCGCCCTGACAACCTGGCTCGCGCGGCCGCAGTTCGCATTCTGCTCGGGGAAGGTGAGATTCGTGCCCGAGGCCACGAACGTCTGCACTCTGACCGTCGAGTTGGTCACAATCGTCTTTGGCGTGAGAGCAAGGCAGTCATCCTGTACTGTCGCAAATGCCGGCGCGGCGAGCACCGCGGCGGTGACGAGGGCCTTCAACATGTTGATTCCAAGGAGTGATGGTTGTCGACGACTAGCGGATCACCTCTCTCGTCCTGCGGGTGCTGAACAGCAAGTATTTGACTCAAGAAAGCGGAGGGACGGAGGACGTGTCCGCTAGTTGACAGCGGTGTGGTTTATTAAACTCGACAATGTTAGCCCGAGCTCATGTGAGGGGTACCCGGTCACGGGCGGGGTAGCTTCAAGAGACGGAGGACGGCCGGACTTCGTCCCATGATTGATGTTATAGCCCGAACATCGGGCAGTTCTTGAGACCATGAGACTTGAAGCCAGTTGAGACGACAAGTAAGTCCGGGGCGTTACTAAGAGATCTCGTGATGTGCGATAAGAAAGCCAAACAGCATGGTATCGATTGATCGTGTGGCTTTGCCGTCTGTTGTACAAACTCTTCAAAGGCTTCACCGTTGAGCTAAAGCTGGGGTGTTTGTTTGTGGAGGACGCTAATTTCCCTTGGGGTTCTTGGGGTAAGGTGACTGAAGATCGCAGCGGAGGTGGATGCACTGGGGTTTAGCGCCATTGGCTAGGTTCATCCCTGCATGCAGCTCATGTTTCCCATCAGGAACGGCACTCGAAAAAGCCGAAGGCTGGGTGTGAGCAGGTTGAAGAATGTCTTTGGTCCCTGAAACGAAACGGACCAATCAGTAATCGGCGTGCCGAAACAGGGTCGAATTGTGCAGTAAGTTTTGCACGCGATGTTTGGACCTCTCTGTTGCGCGATAACGGATTGCCCCTCGTCTGGATGTTCACCTATCTTTCGCAAATGGAAATGCCCTGGCGCTCAGGTCCTCGAGGCTGATGTCTCAGTCGCCGGCGACCAGAGACGGGGTAGCTGTCACAAGACGACAGCTGTTTTGGCTCTGCTTCAGTCGGCCGGTCAGTTTGAGGCTTGCATGCAGATGCAGCCCGTCTGCGCCGTTGGCGTTTTGTCTCTATGCCTTGGTCAATATGGAATTGCCATCTGAGAGATTCTGTTCGTCTGGTTCAAGGGATTGGGGCAATGTGTGAGTTATGACATTGCATCCAACAATTGCGAGAAGTGCCGTGTTGCCGAGTGTGAGTGCCAGTCGCTTTTTTACCGGCATACATCCGGGACCCACTCCTCCGTCCCGGCACCGCAAGCCGGGGTCGAGTCCGGCAGTTCGCAAGGAAAGCGTAGTACTTGAACAACCACAGAGGAAATAGATAAGATTCGCATACCGCGCTTCCTTTCCCTCAGAGTATAGTATCGCAGGCGCATCCAACTGGAACCCAAACGTTTGACTTCGAGCCATCAATGGCCCCGAATTGGTCAAACCGCCGAGCTACGGTTCTGTCGTACTGTTCTGAGTCCGAAGGCCCCCGGAATTCAAAGAAACGAGCATATTCATACTCAATGTTCAACTTGCGCAGGGTTCTAATGTGGGCAATATAACTCAATTATTCGCAGGCTCGTGGTGTTTTTTGCCTATGAGACGAGGGCAACTACAAATCCCGCCAGGGAAGGAGGAAGTAGTCTTTTTGCCACGGTATCTCTTCTGGAATGAGATTCGCATAATTCGCAGTACAAGATGAGACTAGATGCATCTTGGGTCTGTCATCCTTCCATCGCTTCTCCATGAGGAAATCTCGGAACAATGACCCATCCGGCACTGAATGCGTGATCTCGGGCCCCTCGTAG
This sequence comes from Colletotrichum sp. SAR 10_65, assembly GCA_025328335.1. Taxonomy (NCBI): domain Eukaryota; kingdom Fungi; phylum Ascomycota; class Sordariomycetes; order Glomerellales; family Glomerellaceae; genus Colletotrichum; species Colletotrichum sp. SAR 10_65. The sequence continues at coordinate 174,455 of JAKMWQ010000039.1, forward strand.
CGCAGAATCCATTCGCAAAAGGCTGTCGAATCAAGATCCAGGGGCGGATCTTTAGCGCAGTCTGGCAACACCTGCAACCTCCAGTCTCTTTTCTGCATGACAATCGTTTTCAGCCTTGGGCAGTATTTGGCGAGTTCTTCGCACACCTCGGACATCTGGTTTTCCATGAACCACCACAGTGCGACGTGCTCAATTCTTTCGAGGAACTGCGGCTCAACACCGAACAGAGTCATGAGCCCTGTTTCCCAGTCGTTGAGGTGGAAGAGGACCTTCCCGAAATCCCCCCAGCAGACACCGGAGAGCGGTAGTTGCTTTGGAAAGCCGTGGCCCTTATCATGGAGCTTGTGGAGTACAGACCAGGACTCTCTGTTGGTGGAACCTGCGCGCGGCGACTCGCTGATGCGGGTGAAGAATGAATTCTGCCTTTCTCCCTTAGTAAAGTGTTTCATGTTGGCGAAATACACGGATGGCGAAGCTGTGAGTGCTTCGACCCATATCATCTCTCGAAGCTCTGGCGGCAACTTCGAAAAGCAGGTGAACGTAGTTAATGTCGACATGCTGGGTATATAAATGCTGAGACTAGATGACAAGACGCGAATTTGAGATGCTAGGTTTCTCGAGGGTTGAAAAAGTGATGAGTAGGATGGAGGTACGTGGCTACCTCGATGCCGGTTTTGTTGTGTTGATTCATGGACCTTGACGGACAGTTCCATAACCCAAACTCAGATGACTAGGGCGAGCATCTGCCCCTCACTCACTGAACCGCCATCTCCCGATCAACATCAACCCAGCTCTTCAAGCTGTTGGTATTCACAAACTCGCTCCGGTCAAGCCGCGACAACGCCCTCGTGAAATCGCGCATGTACTCCGCAGCGCGCCGCGCAGGGCGCTCGTGGGCTTCAAAGGGGCAGTTGAGCAGCGTCACCGCCACATCCCGCACCTTGTATGTCTATACCCCCCCAACGTTAGCTTTCGCCCAAGACGAACATCAAGGTGATGGGGTTCACATACCAGATACAGCCCGTTCGGCTCGAGGTAGACATACGGGATGCTGTGCAACAAGTGCAGCAGCTGCCGACATATGTCCTCCCTCTCAGCCCAGTTCGCCTTCAACGCCGCCGCCACATCCTCACCCGCCATCGCGGCGTTCGGCCCGATCGCACTCTCCTGCAGCACCACGTCAATCTGCTCGAGCAGTATGCTCTGCAGCCACAGATGCGTAACATGTAAATTCGCCCGCATGATGTCCGCCTGGCCCTGGACGATCCTCGAGTGGTCCACCGGCCGGCTCTGCATCTCCGCGGCAGGGCTATCGTAGCTCGACACCGCAGGCTGGCTGTCCCCGCCGCACGGCGTGACGGGCGCCTCGTAGCTGTCCGCGGACGCCCACTGGCGCATCGGCCCCGGCGCGTCGTCGAGCATGTAGCGCAGCTCGGCGAGCAGGTCGCGCAGGCGGGCGAGGCGGACGGCGGCGCCGCGGCGGAGCTCGCACTCGCAGCCGACGGTGGTCATGGCCTCACGGAGGCCCTTGAGGAAGACGCGGGAGTGGAGGTTGTAGGCGCTGGTGAGGGTGAGCTGCGGCGGGCGCGGGGGTTCTTGGGCGCCGGGTGTGCTGGGGGAGATCAGGGGCGGGACAGAGGGCACGATGCGGGTTTCGAAAATTTGCTCATCGTCGACGGCGAGGGGCATCAGGGCTTCGAAGTTGACTTCGCGGAGGTCGTTGGGGTGGAAGTAGGTGAGGTGTTCTGAGCGGCCGCTTTGGACTTTGGTGTGTCTGGGGATGTTAGTTGTGTTTGTATGAGAGTGACTGGAGAAGATACGTACGCCCAGGCGTAGAAGAGTAGCCAGAAGGCCTTCTTTCTGAGTTGGGTCTCGATGCAGTTGAGCCCGTCGTAGTCTGAGATGCGGTGAAGCCCGAGTAGCCTCCCGAGCTGCATGAACTCGATATCAAACATCCTGCTCCTGTTCGCCTGCCCCGTCTGAAAGCATGCTACTGAGAGCACATACGAGACGGCCCATTTTCGTGAGTTAATCTGATCAAAGTACGTCGCATCTCTCAGTCGCGTAGCCATCTCAGCACAGCAGTTGATGAACGCCGTGCGCGTCTCAAATCGGATGCCTACCTCAGGGTCAACGGCCCGGTACACCCTGAACCTCGACGGCAGTAGTCCGACCGTCAGAGCCACGAGACTCATCAGCAGCGCAAAGAAGTCGCGGTCCGTGAGGTCGCGGTTGCTGGCGAGGTCGTGGCGGAAGGTCGGCCGGTGGACGACAGGCACCAGGGGGTAGACCAGGTCGAGGTAGTCGGCCATCATGATGTTGATGAGCGCTCTGGAACAGACCTCATCCGTCGGAAACCCCTGGCCGGATATCGACGGCGAGTCGGTGTGGGCTGCTGCGATTACTGCGCGAGGTGACGGGCCGTTGAGGACTGCATGCGAGGCCTCGTATGGCGATCTAGCCTGCGACACCCTCGGAAGAGGAGGTCCATCTTCAGGCAAGACCAGGACCGGCTCATGGTTCAACGACCGCGATACCGGTCTATCTGTCTGTATCTGCGCCGGTGTCTCAGTCTCGTTTGCCGGCTCGACGTCACTCTTATCCGACATTGAAGCGAGCCTCTTCCTACAAGGATGTAAGTACACATTGCATACACATGAACATGTAACATCAATCCCTCCCCCTCAAATCTTCCCCCATGCTATGTTTCTCTACCCCAGATAAGATCGGCTCACCTTCGCTTCGGACCCCTCGGCCTCGTGGGCACAAGGAAGCTGCACGAGATCCCAAGCCGGATGCAATCGCGGCACTGCGCCCCGGGACTCTGCGCACCCTCTTCAAAGTGGCATTTCCTCCTGCGGGCCCGACACGCATCGCAGGCCCTGCTAGCCAAGCTCGCCCTGCTGCTGCTAGTACTCGGACCGACTACCGCAGCCACGGCGGCGGCAGCCGGCGTCTCGGGCGTCTTGCTGCTGTCACTTCTCCTCCTCCGCGCTGTAGACGACACTGACGTTGATCGACGCATGCTGTAAGTCACCGGCGACCCATCGTGGGGGTGGGAATCATGGGGTATGAAACCCGAGAGCGTGGTTCGTTGCTTCGGCGAAATGGGCGGCGATATTTTTTGAGGGGGAGAAATAGAGAGAGGTTTTCTTGGGGTTGAAGAATGCGGAGAATTGGGGGCCTTTTTAGTGCTTTTGCTAGTTTTTTTCTTCTTCTTTCTTCTCCAAACTAACCCCCCGGCGATTATTTCCGGGGTCCCCAGTTGCTTAGCCCGGATTTCCACTTTGTTGGTCACTTGACATGGGATGGCGGTCTTTGTGGAGAGGATCGGGTGATGGGAGGGAGGGGCCTTGTTGGGGGGAGAATCGGACGGTTTCCGAAGTGGCTTGAGTCGAGTGCGGAAAGGGGTGCTTGTGATGGCGGAAATAGATACTTCCATAGTTGGGCAAATTACGGATGATAATTGGGGATTCCATAACGTGAAGCTTGAACAGAATTTTCTATGTCTAATTCGTGATGGGTTCATTACAATGTACAGTCATTCCACCAAGCGCCTTCGCATGATGTCTAATTTCTCAAGTGATGCCCCCGTCTAAGCCCGCAGACCGCTCCATCTCCTCGTCTTCTCTACGGAAATAGACGACTCCAAGAACTCGCCGCGACTGCTCGTACCAACCAGGATGCCATACTGTCCCGCATCGCTGCGCCAGCAGTCCTCCATCTCGGCCCAGTAGCTCGTCGCGCGCAGGAGATCCAGCGTAACCTCCGCCGTGGCGCTCGCGCCGGCCTCGAGCGTGACCTTGACGAAGCCCTTGAGCTCCTTGGCCGGGCGCGTGATGGTGTCGCGGATGGAGCTCGTGAGCGGCGTCGGCGCCGCGGGGGTGACGTAGACCTGCACGACCTCGGCGCCGGCGCGGGAGCCGGTGTTGGTGACCTTGACGCGGACGGTGACGCTCTTGTCTGCGTCTTGCGAGACGGAGAGGTCGGAGACGGAGAAGGTGGTGTACGAGAGGCCGTGGCCGAAGGGGAAGAGGGGCGTGATGTCGAGGGTGTCGTACCAGCGGTAGCCGACGTAGACGTCTTCGCTGTAGAGCACGCGGCCGTTGTCGGAGCGGAAGTTGAGGGCGGCGGGGTTGTCCTGGACGCGACGGGGCATCGTGAGAGGGAGCTTTCCGGCCTGCGTGATGGTTGATTAGTGCCTACATCTTGATTGTTGATAAAGGAGAGATTGCTTACCGGGTTGACTTCTCCGAAGAGCACGTCGGCAATGCCGTTTCCGCACTCGTTACCACCGAACCAAGCTTGAACGACCGCGCCGGCCTGGTCAATCCAAGGCATGGCAACAGGCGTGCCGCTCTGGATGACAACAGCAGTGTTGGGGTTGGCAGCAACCACGGCCGCGATCAAGTCATCAGTGCCGGGGGGCAAGGCCATGTGAGTACGGTCGAAGCCCTCAGACTCCCACTCGCCACTAAGACCAGCGCAGATAACGACCTGGTCAACGCTCTTGGCGACGTCCACAGCTTCCTGGATCGCGGTCTTGGGCTCCAGTCTCGGGCATCCGGCGAAGCGCACACCTCCCTGACCGAAGTCGACCGTGCCGGAGGGCTTGATCTTGCTGGTGGCCGAGCAGCCGAAGCGCACGAGCACGCGGTAGTCCTTTCCGGCTTCCAGGTGCATGCGTCCCGTCTCCTCGACGGTGCCGCAGCCGAGGAAGCTGTTGCCCAGACGCTGGTTCTCGACGTTCGAGACAACCAGCTTGCCGTCGATGTACAGCTCGCCGGTTCCGTGGACAGACAGACCGAAATCCCACTCGCCAGATCGCTCAGGGGTGAGGATTCCCTCCGTCTCGGCCCACCAGAGGGGGTTGAGCTCGGCGTTCTCGTAGTCGACGAACCAGATGTTGGCATCATCGAGGACGCGCTCCTCGAGCGCCTTGCGGGCGTCGGCGGCGCCGTTGGCAGCGGGAGGGTCGTTGTAGATACGCAGGACGAAGCCCTTCTGCTTGCCGTCGGGCGTGCGCAGGTTTTTGCCGAGGAGAGGCAGGGACTGGTGGCCGTACGCGCCCTGGGAGAAGACGACGTCGCTGGCGAGGCCCTTGATGCCCTCCAAGGGGGTGACGGTCTTGTAGGCTCTGAGACCGGCGCTGCCACCACCGCAGTACGTAGCAATGGTGGCGTTGGGGCCGATGACGGCAACCTTCTTGGTCTTGTCGAAGGGCAGGGTGTTTCTCTCATTCTTCAGGAGAACCAGAGATTTGGCCGCTGCCTCGCGCAGCAGGGCGATGTGCTCGGGGGTGTTGGCCTCGGTTTCCGGGGCATTTGGCGGGATCTTGGTGTTCTCCAAGCCGTGCTTGACCAGCTTCAAGATGTTGCGCACGGCAGAGTCCAGCACGGACTTCTTGACCTTGTTCGCGGTGACTGCGTGGGCGAGGGTCTCGCCACGCCAGCGGGTTGGGCCAGGCATCTCGAGGTCGAGACCGGCGTTGATGGCCTCGGATGTGCTGTAGGTGCCGTACCAGTCACTCATCACCAGGCCGTCCCATTTCCAGTCGTCGCGCAGGACGTCCTGCAGGATGTGCTTGTTCTCGGCGGCGTGGTGGCCGTTGAGCTGACTGTAGGAGGTCATGATGGCCCGCGGCTTGCCCATCTCGATGGCGATCATGAAGGGAAGTAGGTAGATTTCTCTCATGGCGCGCTCTGTGACGATGGCGTTCACGGCCATGCGCTCGCTCTCCATGTCGTTGCAGACGTAGTGCTTGAGAGTGGCAGAGACGCCGGACTCTTGCACTCCGTTTACATAGTGACCAGCGAGGATACCCGAGAGGACGGGATCTTCAGAGTAGGACTCGAAGCCGCGGCCGCCGAGAGGGCTGCGCTGGATGTTGACCGTAGGCCCGAGGAGGACGTGGGCGCCCTTTGCGTGGGCTTCATCTGATAGCAGGCCTCCGAGGCGCTTGACGAGTTCCGTGTCGAATGTTGCGCCAATGGCGGTGCCGCAGGGGAGGCATGCGGAGGGAGTGCTGTCGAAGAAGTGAGTGCCGCGCACGCCGTTGGGGCCATCGGAGAGGCGGATCGGGTTGATGCCCAGACGCTCAATGGTCTGTGTATGCCACCATCCGTTGCCTGGAGTATGGTTAAGATTTGATCTGAGCAGCACTTTCCAAGAGGCTTACCGGCTGTGAGGGCCACCTTCTCCTCCAGAGTGAGCTGCTCGAGCAGCGCTTCGACATCCATCGTGACGTTCTGCTGGTGGGAGGTCTCTGAAAGAGTTCGGATGAGGGACAGAACAGATGAGAGCTTCGGATCAAACTCAAGGGAACACGAGTAGAGAAACACTGCTTGGAGAAAAGAGGGAAATGCGCAAATCGATCGACACTCTTCTTTATTCCTGGAGCACGCGGGGAGCTCTCCAGACCCGTCGCAACCGCGGGGTTCCTGGCCCACACATGGAGGGCATCAATTGAGCTCCGACAAGCATGACGTATTTTCAACTGCGGCAATGTTGCAACGAGGAGACAACTGGGTCTTGCATCCTGCGTGTCCACCTTGTCCGAGGCCGTCGCGTGGGAAGTGAGCCGACGCGACAGGTCACGATGGCAGCAAAGTGTTTGAAGAGTGCAGAGGCGGAGAAATACGAGTCGGTCAGGAATCCGACCAAGATCCCTTCGGCATGTGGACTAACTGCACGGACCATTCTCCAGTCCTAGTGTCAATAGTCAATTCGCCAAAAGGGAAGCCAAAAGCGCATTTCTCCGCCTCAGTCTTCCGTCTTCAACTCCCGACTACTAACATCGTTATTCCCACCATCACGATACACCAAACTGACTCAATTCTCCGCCTCCAGATCATGCTTTGTTGCTCCCGCTCTCTGGCAACAACACGAATCGATTCCCACTTTGTATCATCTGCCATGTGGGTCGTATGGGCCCCCGCGGATGCTATCCTGGAGGCGCGCTTCTTCTCCATGGGGGGCGCAACATTAGACAAGTCTGGCCCCATGGGCCATGCACCATGCGTGTGAGCCGAGTTCTTCGTTCCGGACGAACACGCGACGACCGGGGCATCGGAATAGGGGACTCCACTCCTTCTTTTTTCTCGGTTTACCGTGACCGTGCTCCTGAACTGATCCCTTTGCCTTGCTCTCCACGTGGAGGAGAAAAGAGTTTGGTATATAGACCTGGCCTGCCCCCCGGTGACAGACAGTTGGTGATGCATCCCGGTGTCACGGTCCTCACAGGCTCTCGTCCGAGTCCAGACAATTCAACAACGACCTCATAGCCAGACCACACTACCTAATCTGTGAAGCTTGTTCTTCCCTCCCCCCTTTCTTTATTGTCAAGACTCTCGGGAGTTGTCCGAACACCATCACAGTCAACATGGGGAAACCAGTCGAAGAGCTTGACAGCCTGCCGAGCGATGGCAAGCCGTGGTGGAAGCATGGCTACTTGGTGAAGCTCAACTTCATCACCACGTCCATGATCCTGTTCTGTATGTAGAACATCCCGTCTGTGAACCATCACCTGTTCCTCGCAACTAACCTCCGACAACTTTAGCGTCCGCCAACGGTTACGATGGAGGTATCATGGGCGGTCTCCTGGCCCTCAACACATGGAACACCTTCATGGACTTTCCCACCGGCGCCTACCTTGGCTGGATCGGCGCCATCTACTGGCTCGGAAACGGCGTCGCCTTCCCGGTGGCCGCTTGGGTCTCCAACCGCTGGGGCCGCAAGCCCGGCATCTACCTGGGCTACCTCTTCCTCATCCTCGGCGTCGGCATGCAGACGGCCGCCCAGAACGAGAAGACCTTCACCATCTCCCGTCTCTTCATCGGAATCGCCGCCTCCTGGCTCGGTAACGCCGCGCCGCTCCTGATCAACGAGATCGCCCACCCGAAGCAGCGCTCCATCGCCAACGCCCTCTTCATGGTTGGCTGGTAGTACGTTCCCAACCCCTGAATCTATTGTGTCCCGAAAGACGACGCTAACAGAACTGGGAAATAGCTTCGGCGGAACTTTGGTCGGCTGGATCGTCTTCGCCTGCCGCGACATCCCCTCCGAATGGTCGTGGCGCATCCCCGTCCTCCTGCAGATCGTCCTTCCATTCGTCGCGCTCCCCGGCTTCCTGATGTCCCCCGAGAGTCCCCGCTGGCTCATCAGCGTCGGCCGCGTCGAGGAGGCCACCGAGGTGCTCGCGAAGCACCACGCCGGCGGCGACCGATCCAACCCCCTCGTCCAGTACCAGGTCGTCGAGATCCAGGCCACCATCAACGCCGAGAAGGAGGCTTCCGCCAGCGCGTCCTACGCCGACATGGTCAAGACCCCCGGCAACCGCCACAGGCTCTTCATCTCGATCACCCTTGGTATCTTCGCCCAGTGGGCTGGTAAGTACCTCCATTTGAAAGGCTGTTCTCCGAGGTCCTGGCTAACTTGGTGTTCCTAGGAAACGGTGTCGTTTCGTACTACCTGCCCCTCGTGCTCAACTCCGTCGGCGTCACCTCGACCACTAACCAGACTCTCATTTCCGCCTGCTTGAACGTGTGGAATCTCCTCTGGGCCATCGCCGCCGCGACCAACGTCGACCGCCTCGGACGCCGCTTCCTTTTCCTGACCTCCGCCAGCGTCATGTTGACCAGTTTCATCATCGTCACCGGCCTCAGCGCCAAGTTCGCCGAAACCGCCTCGTCCAGCGTTGGCATGGCCGTCATCCCCTTCCTCTTCATCTTCTTCGCCGGCTACGACATTGCCATGTAAGTCCCCAGAACCAGCCCCTGCATTTCTACCTTCATAGATAACTAACACGGAACACAGGACCCCCTTCCTGACCGCCTACCCCTGCGAGATCTGGCAATACAGCCTGCGCTCCCGCGGCCTCACCGTGACCTGGTGCGCCAGCGTCGTCGCCATCTTCATCAACACCTTCGTCAACCCCATCGCGCTCGAGGCCATCGCCTGGAAGTACTACATCGTCTTCATCGTCGTGCTCTTCTGCCTGCTCATCGTGTCCTACCTCTACTACCCCGAGACGCGCGGCCACACGCTCGAGCAGATCGCGGTCATTTTCGACGGCGACAGCGCGGCTGCGCCCCCGCCGGCGGTGACGAGCGAGAAGATGGAGGTTATGGTTACGCATGGCGACGAGTCGGATAAGAGGCAGGAGTTCCAGAGCGATGCGGAGCATAGGGTTTAAGGGGGGGTTTTATGAGTTGATGTGGTATTGGGCCATTATTGGTGTGGTCTGCAGGAACAAAATCTACCAATATTAGTGTAATTGAAGATATCCCTGATGTCTAGTCCATGCTTTCCGAATCGCGCATAGCTATGATGCAGACTTTCAACGCAATGATACCTTGGGGCATGTTACGTTTCAACCTTATCAGTAGTGTGGTCGGTATCTAATTACAAGATTCGCCATCACTTTTTCCATTTTGATACACTCTACGTAGGCCTGTGATTGGTGTTTGAGTGGGCCGCAACGACCAAGGCCTGCCGCAAGCATCTGGGCGGCTAGGCAGTTGTCTTTCGAAGATGATAAAGTACATACCCCTCATCTTGTCAAACAGGCTAAGCAATGTCCATCTCTTCATTTCACTTTCCCCTTTACTTGCTTGTTCGTTCAGACTCGCTGATCTGACGGAGCTCCCGTCGCCTCAAGGCGCCCGTGCCTGAAGGAAAACAAAGCTTCTCGTTTCCACAAGACACAGTTCACCATGTCTATCCGATTGATCGATGTCAGGACGCTGCGGCTCAAGTCGTTTGACAGCCGAAAAGCACCTCCGTACGCCATTCTATCACACACCTGGGTTGAAGGTGAAGAAGTCAGCTTTCAAGAGATGTGCCAAATCGCCGAGGTTTCTATGCACCCATCGATACACAAGTCTGGATACCGTAAGATCTGGGAAGCTTGTCGTGAAAGCTGGGCCCATGGGCTCGGCTACGCCTGGGTAGACAGTTGCTGCATCGACAAAAGAAGTAGCGCCGAACTGAGCGAAGCCATCAACTCCATGTTTCGCTGGTATCAGGATGCGCATGTCTGCTTTGCATACTTGAGCGACTACTATTTTATCGGCACCAATGAGGAAGATATGAAGAGATGCAAATGGTTCACTCGAGGCTGGTGTCTTCAAGAGCTGATAGCCCCTAAGCATCTGATTTTCTACGACCGGGCTTGGAAAGCGTTCGGTTCAAGGCAAGGCCTTCAGGGATTGATCGCGTCAATCACACGTATAGACGAGGTTGTGCTCACAAACCACGCCGCGATGTACTCAATGCCCGTTGCCCGAAGAATGTCTTGGGCGTCGAGCCGGGTCACCACCCGCGTCGAAGACACTGCGTATTGTCTCCTTGGCATATTCGACATCAACATGCCTATGCTATACGGCGAGGGGGACAAGGCGTTCGGACGACTTCAAGAGGAAATCATCCGACGTTTCAACGATACATCGATTTTCTTATTTACTCCAGAAGTACCATTGTCTTTGCCAATAGTTCCACGCGAATATCCAGGAAGCATCTCAGGCAAGCTCTATAAAGCTGCATATTGGGATGATTCACAACTTTCAGCCGCACACTATCTCCAGGAGCTATCGAGCTACCAATTCTGTGGCATGTTCGCTCATTCACCAGCAGACTTTCGTGCCTGCGGAGACGTTGTGCATAAAAGCGGACATGGGGCGCTATTAGACAGACAAGCATTTTCAGTAACCAATCGAGGCGTCCAGCTTGGCAAGCAGCTCCTCTGGTATGAAGGTGGGAAACACTGCTTCATTTGGAAGACTGCCTTCCGTCACTCTAATCACACTCACCGTATGTTCGATGGAGCCGTATTTCTTCGGAAGATTGGTCGGGACCTTTTTACCAGGGTACTGCTTCCTATGGAAGAGGAAGAAATCGACCAAGCGCGATACATCTTCCACGATGATGTTTGCGTCTCTCCCTACATAACAACTCAAACTCAGTGTCAGATATACAGCACTCTCGAATCAGTCTTGCACATCAAGATTAAACACGATGTCGGCTTTTTTGTGTCTTTTTCGGAGCAAACGCCCATGAAGCTCTGGGATGAATCCGGAAAGCTTTTTCTCTTTCCTGAAGACTGTTACGTTCCAACTTCCGATTCCCGTCTCAATGACAATTCTTTCACGAGATCTGTTCAAGTCAACATAAAGGGAAATATGTTGGAGAAAGTGAACTTCTATCTGCGATTTCTTATTCGACATCCATCACCCAATGCCGGAGAAGCCTTTGTCTTACTCAGTAAAGATCCGGCGACAAAGTATAGGATGTCGTACATGGATGGTGAAGACACATTTGATGAGTACTTGAAAGCGTCTCTAGGTGCTGGGGAGTTGTCAGCTCGATCGCATAAGTCCTTTGACGGCATTAGTGTAGATGCTCATGTCTACTCTGAACCTACTACTTTCTTTGGCTTTCCAATCTACATATGTTCTCTTGAGATTAGTCAAAGCCAGGATGAAGACAGTAGCAGCCATATATGATGGGAATGTTCTTCTCACTATCAATTGATATAGATATGCCTTCTTTTCTTACAGTCTCCCCTCATAGATCTCTTCCACAGTTCATTTCCATCAACGAATCAACATAACTAGCGGTTTTGGTTTGATTAACGGAACGCAGACGTCATTGTTGGCTTGTTTATTTCCTCGAAAAAAACCGCGGACATCCAACATGGCTGCCCCTGACTACTCCCAAAATCTACGGCACAGAGTGTTTCTTCCTATCACTAGTTGGTGCCATTCGAGGCTTCAACGCTTCGAAGAGCCACCGGACGATGAGGTACATCCTGGAATCATATGCACCGCTAATATCGGACATGTTTGGCGGCAAGGCGACAGGCATTGCTTCGTGCTTTCCCATGCGGGGCAGGTACTCGAACCTTTCGGTTTCCCAAGCAATGGCAACTCCAAGCATACCCTTAACTTTGCCATACCCTCAAGCAGCGAATTATCGAATTCACTGGCAAGAACTTTCGGCATGATATGACCACAACGGGACAGACTAGGTATAAAATCGAGGTCACGGAAGCGATCATTCAGGTTAATCGCAGCACAATCGTTGGCAAAGTGATTGCCACAATTCGGCAGGGTTATCGACGACCCTTTCTCGTACGTACGTCTCCCTGAAGATATCTAGGACGAAGTTTCCATTTCAATACCGACAAAAGCACTTTCCAATAGGATGAGGTGTTTCTCCTGTGGACGGACTAGCACCTTAATTTATACGCCAATAAGGCCAGGATAGACTCTCTGTTCCTCCGGAAAAGAACGTCGGTTCGCAAGCCCGTTGCCGCACGACTTGGAGATTGTTCTCAAGATCCGGCGCCTCGAGTGCGGGAACGCCGATATTGCAAGCAGATTGCGCAGCCGCTGACCCTTGACGTGCGACCGCGAGCTTCATGTAACCGGTTTCCCAACGCACATCACGGCAACGAACACGAACATCTCCAAAAATAGCCAGCCGCTGATCTCCGGGAAGATCATATCACATCATCACACGCAGCACCTTAAACCTCCCATGGAAGGCACGTCGAAGGACCGAAAGAAGACTCTGAAACGCGTGGGGCCGTCTTCACCCCGGACCAGGCCTGTGACGCTGCACCTCAGCTGTCTCTCGTCACCGAACCAATGTCACCACATCTCTCTCGAGACAGCCGAGACAACCAATCACCAGCCAGCGCGGCCGGCCAAGCAAATTGATCAGCCGCTGTTTCAAACACCATGCCTGCCGTCCAGGGGGGGAAGGGACAAAAAGCAGGGCTTCCAGCTTCTCTCATTTCCCCTTTGGATGTGAGGTTTCAGCTGCAACCGTTGTTTCTAAATCTGGTATCAGATTGTGTTCCTGGCCCTCTCCGTCGAAGGGGGGTATGGTTCGAAACACACCGAACGGAGCGGCTTCGTGGTTTTAGGTCGGAGATTTTATGGTGAGGGTTTACAAGGGGAGGGGGAGACCAACCACGAGGGGCGGGGGACTGGTGAGATGCGCGGATGTGGTTGGAGGAAGCGCTGGAAGGAAACGCTTCGCTCGTGTCACGACCACGGCCGAGATGGGCGAATCTGGCAAGTCGACTTGCATTCTGTTTATTTGTTATTTCTCCCCAACATCGGAACCGCGCTCGCGACGCTTGCTGCATACAGCCAAAGGCAACGGGATTGGACTCCGGCGTGAAAGCGGGAATTCGAGAGAGACATGGGGAGGGCGAGCCCGTCGCATTCGTAGTGGTTCCGGGTAGGCGTGCGTGCGTCCTAGACAGCGATGCTAATGTACGGTACACTCGTAGCGGCCGTCTGATATGAGAAAATAGGGTTGTATGGTGGTTTTGTGGTCTTCTACACCGCTAGATGAGATGATGGATAGGTAGTCTTGATCAACCAGACATCTCCCAGCCTGATGTTCGTCTGGAATCGTTCCGGCATGATCCCCGCTTGATATCCCCTCATCCCATGCACTAAACCCTTGAAGACGGCCTCGCGATCTCTTCGCTATGGACAAACCGCAAAACCCATCACCACCAACCCGCAAACCGCCCCGAATCCCCCAAAAGCGACCAAAGGCACAATCATCCAAATTCCTCCAGCGTCCAAAGTGCAAAAACCCCAGCCTAGCCAACCCCACCACAGCAGCAAAGAAAAAGTAGAAAGTACAACACACGAACTACGCCGGCGCTTAACCACTTCCCCCACCGGCCCAATCACGTCCCCTCCTGCCCCTCTCGCACGGTAAACCCCCCCGGTTCCCTCCCGCGTCCCCGTCCAGTCACCGGGCCCGCTACCTGCGGGAGCGCAACACAGAGGACCACCCCTGCCCCCTGTGTATCCAATCAGCGTGCCGGGCACCACCGAACTGGAGGAGTGAGGAAAAAACGTCGGCGCTTAAAGGCAGTGTCCGGGATACCGGGTCTTTGCGCAGGGCAGTCTGATAAGTCTGGACTTTTTTCTCTTTGCGTGGCTGCTTTTAGGCCTTTGGCGCACGCTTTGCTCTGAGTCCACAGCGATGCAGAGTCTTTTCTATGTGTTTTCCATGCTCGGTACTTTTCCCTCTGTTGTGGACGGCTGCTTCTGCTACTGCTTACTTCACTTACACCAGCTTCCATGTGTACATGAGTGGGCGCTTTTAGCAGAGGATGGTGGTGAGGGAAACGACTGGCTCAGGTCTCTCAATCTCAACCGCGAACAGCTGCAAGACATCCTCCCATTCGCAAGAGGAAGGGTGGTGAAAGACGGAGGATGGGCGTGGGCGCATCCCCCTGCTCCGGCTCTCGGCCAATCACAGACGGCACACATACATACCTACACCAGCGCAGCGAATGCGATGGAAAGCGCCCCCAACACGAGCGTTTGCCGACGACTCTAGTCTACCTACACTCTTTTGGTCATCATGTCTGTTTCGCAGTGCCCTACCTAGTAACGCGAACAGCACTTCACTACACTGAAACTACAGGAGGTAGTGGCAGGTGTAGCAGGTTAAGGTTACAGCTCATGGTGGATGAAGTGTCGCTTCGACTCCAACGGCATCACCACCCACCAACACCACCTATCCCACTCCCCCAAAGATCGACGACCATCACATTCTGAAATACCTACCCACCCATCGCCTCGTTTCCTTATTCCACAATGGATAGGGATAGGTATCCTCCCATTCATCGTAATTGAGCCATAGACTGCCCCCGGAAAATCAAAATGCGGGAGCGCAGCGGGATGGTTCCCCCACCGGCACCACTAACACACACACCAAAGCCTACACGATTCTGATTTCTGATCCATCCAAGCTCTAACAATGCCCAAACAATTCCAATTGTGTGTTGGTCCAAGCCACCTCTCTCTCGCAATATTGTCCGTTGGTGCCAACACATTCAACCAGGAAACTTGCTCCTCCCGACTACCAACCTGTTGGTCCTCATTGTTTGCTTCCCACTGCCCGTGTTGGTCCTCCAAGTTTGCCCGATGTTGGTGCTGTCTGTTGGTGGTCATAGCTTCTTCCTCCCAGGTCACTTGAGATCAACTCCATGTGTGCCAGCAACCAACAACAACCACACTTGTGATTATTTTTGGAGCATGCCTCTTGTATCCTGAAAATCTGCCCATCGCCATGTCCACCGCCTCTGGGCCGGGTCACCATCGCGGCCGGGGGTCCCAGGGCCCCACAACAACACGGGGGCAACGCAGGGCCGCATCCACGGCCGCGCTGCACGAACAAGCTGGCCGTGGAACGGTAAACAATCAACGCGCACGCGGCGGTCAGGAAACGTGATGGATATACACAGTATGCTGATTAGGGCTACCTTGAGCGTGCTGCGTACTTGGACAAAAGTCTCCAACTCTCGATTGAGCCTCCTCCGCCCGCCCGTCTGCCTCTCTTCGCCCCTCCCGCCTACCAAAATACAAAGACAAGGGCATATTCCAGCCCTTTCCACCCCGCCTCCTATGGTTCCTGGTATCGAACATGAGCATCGTGTGGATGACGCCAAAGAACTCCGGTTTGTCCCAGTGTAGATTTGGTTTGAAACATGAAATAAAAATGATGGAGAAATAAAATCGCTTCCTCCTTGTCGCACAAGATGTTCCCGCCCAAGTCATGGATAGATTCCGCCCTTCCTTTCGTTTGGTATGCGCTGATGGTGTGCGCCGGTGTGGTTCCGTAAAGTCATGCCGTGTGGTTTGAGTCCCTGCGTGGGAAGAGCCTGCTTCATCGCATTTCCTTTTTTATGGGTGTGTCGTAGCGCTGAGCCTGTCGTGGGTTGACGAATGGTAGTGTTGAGAGTTGTATTAAACAAAGGAAACGGCAGGGACGTGATGGTGACGAGGTTGTTGGCCTGTGGCCCGAGAAATCATTCCACCTTCCTCCTCTTGCCCTTTGGCGCTGGGTTCATCCTCGGCGTGTACGTCACTGTCCGCGTGACGACCTCGCGGATGTGCTTCACGCTCGTCCTCGAAGGCTTCTTGGCGTCGTTTAACCTCTTGGCCTTGAGAGCTGCGTCCCAGTCGAATACAGAGTGGACGGATCTGGCACTGAAAGGGGAGCGCACAGTGCTGGCGCTGATAGGGGAGTCCAGGTAGGATACTGCTGGCGAGGGCGGGATCTTGAGGCTCGGGAAGCAGTTTGCGCCGGTAGCAGGCGCTGACATTGGCAGTTGGGTGAAGGGGCTAGGAGGGATGGCGGGAGCCGTGGCCGGGCTCTTGTGCTCGTTCTCGCACTTGCACGAGACATCCGTCTCCTCGCTGGTGGCGGTCGACGGGGCAGACTCGGCAGTGGATTCGGGTGTGGTCTCGCCCGAGGTTGACGGCTTGAAGGCGGCGGGCGAGTTGAGAGACATGACCTTGAGGAAGTCCGTGTAGGCGGTGGGCGGGCTAATAGGCGTCTTGATGGGGAGCTCTTTGCAAGACATGGGCCTGGCGGAGAGAGGAGTCGAGGCCGAGAAGATGGTCTCGGAGGGGAAGGTGCTGGTGACAGGCGTAGCCAGCTGGGCCAACTTGGGTTTATTGCCAGGCATGGTGACTTGAGGGCGAGGTAGTAGCGAGTGAAGGGCGGGGGAGGATGTCCAGTCAAGTGAATGACTCTGACTTGGTGAGGGAGGAAGTCAAGCTGCCTACAAGCTGCAGAGACAAGTCGCCTGTGGGAGAGGGAAAGAGAGGAAAGGTCGGCAGTTGTGAGGGTGGGAGGATGTTATATTATCTCGGAGAGATGAGAGGGCGCTTGGGTGGTTGTAGTGTAAGTGTTGAGCGGGTAGGGATGAGAGAGGTGCAGGGCGAGGTTAAGCTCTGACGGCGGCGGCAAGGCAGTCGAGAAAGCTGATGTGCTCCCGGAAGTCTGGTCTGGGGTTGCTGGGGGGGGTGAACGGGTGGGAAATGACAAGGCGGTGCTATTCGCCGGGCAAGCGTCTGGACACGGGCGGGAGAGCAGCAGGAGCAGCAGCAGGCAGACGACAGTCTGGCAGTGCGTCGTGCTTGGTTGGTAGGCAGGACGATGAGAGGGGCGGAGGGAGGGGTGCGCCGGGGCGTGTGGTGATGGGATCCCGCGGGAGGAGGGGTGGTCGTTTAGAGAGCGTGCAGGAGCAGAGCAGGCGTAGCGCGTGGAGGATGCTGTGAGGTGAAGAGGAGTCGTGATGCGTTGGTGACAGCAAGACGAATGGTCCAACGAGAGTCGAGGCGTGGCGCGCGGCGGGAGCGTCGATGGGAGTGGGAGTCTGTAGACACGGCCAGGAGGTGAACGTGTGGTGGTGGGGATGCTCGTCGAGCGTGGACGGGAGTCGACTCGTCGAGAGGAGCGTCCAAAGGAGCGGCGGCCGGGATGCCGTAAAAGCGGCAAGGGGACGGCGGACGGAAGGGATGGGATTGGCTGACGGGCGTGAGCAAGCGACGACTCGATTCGCTGCGTGGGCGCGTGTGGTGTGTGGTGTTCCCTGCCTTAGTGCGTGCTGAGCGTGCTGCAGGAGACAGCGCGACGGCGACTGGCCAGAGAGACGGGGCCTGACAGGGCAGACGAGCAGGGGTTGGGCGGGTTTGCTGAGGCTAATTTGCCTCTGCCAGTGACTTCCACTGGGTGGGTTTGGTTTCTCAAACGGCCCCTTTGGGACGAATCGGCTCGTTGCAGGGCAGAAGAAAGCGGGCAAATTTGGGGGGTTGTGACGACGACGCAGCGGTTGGCGGTTCTTCTTCGCGGGGCTGTGATGGATGCAAGAGAGAGTATGTATGTGTGTGAATGTAATCTGTGATCTGTGATGCCAGAGGTGTGATGTGCTGCGCTGTGCTGTACTTGGTGCGTGTTGGACGAGTCCGAAGGCCTGTTGGCTGATGCAGTGTACTGTGATGGGATGCGCCTTTCTTTCAGGTCGTCCGAACAGAGGTGTTGTTGGTGGTGTTGGTGTTGTTGGTGCTCTTCGGAAGAGGAGACGGCCAATGGGAAGAGCTTGGCTTGGAGCGAAGCGGTTGGCGGAGGATGGCGCTGCGATGGCTGCTGGGATCACCGTTTGTCCCGTCGCGCGATCGTGGATGCCTCGTGGCCTCTCGCCCGGGATGTGTGATGTTGTCTTGTGTGTTGTGTGGAGGACAAGAGTCGATGCCGGACTTGGTCTAACGTAGGTGGTCGGCGTCGGGTATCAGCCCAACGTATTTGAGAAGCTAGTGTTCCAAGGCTCGGGTTGATGACGATGGGCGTCGTGATGGCGGATTGGCTGCCCGGGACAGGTAACCGGCACCTGCGAGTGTCTTCGTACCAAGGTGAGAGCAATTGGCCAGTGACCGTGAGCGACGATGCTGGCCGGCGTGGAGAGAGCGGCCTCGATGCTGGCTTGAAGCTGGAACGAGAGCCGTGATTGGGCCCTTGGGAGGCTGAGGTGAGGTGTCGTGCAGCGCGGCCTGCCCGTCGCTGGGGCTCACTAAGTGAATGCGGGCTAACTGGGCCCGGAGGGGAACCTGCTTGGAGGGCGCTAGAAACAGCACGCTGTAGCCAGTGAGAGGCGGCGGAAGACGGTGGGATTGTCAGGGACCGGGGGCACACGTTCGGGCTGCGTTCCGCGGGCGAGTGCTGGCTATTCCTATTCTTAGCGCTGGATCCTTTTCATTGGCCGCTGTCCGGCGCTGCGCTTTCTTCTCACCTCCACTTGTCAAATCCCAATGTCGACTACCAGATCTTGCAGATGGCTTCTTCTACCGGGAAGATGTGTCGAGAGCCGGCCCCGACGGTGATGAGTGGCAAGGCGGTGTCGGATTCCCGTTGGTCGAAGGGGTTTCCGAGGCTAGCGGTGGCAGGGTAAACACACACGAGGCCTTGCTCCGGAAATCTCGATGACCGGAATGAGGTGGATGGCGATGATGCGTTTGGGCAAAGAGGAAGCAGAGAGAGAAAACTCTGGTGGTGCTGTCGGGTCACGGTGTCGTCAGACTCGTGATCGTTGTGGGGTCGCAAGACGAGAAAACGAGAAGCCGAGAAGGTGATGCCGCGTCACAGGATCCGAAGGTGCAACTGGACACAGCTGAACAAGGAATGGAACCTGGCAAGGGAAGAAGATGGCAGGATGCAGGAAAATGGAGAAGAGCCAAGATGGAAGCCACGCGGATCGTGGAAGGGGGGGGGGTAAGCTGCCTGCCGTGATGGGATTGTTGGAAGGAGGTGGAATTGATGGAAGGAAAGCGCTGGGGGCGGTGACTGCGCTTTTGGGGTCCGGTGTGATGGTGATGACTCTGGAAGGTGCTGATCATGAGCTTCACCTTCCTCACCAACATCGCCGGGCTTTCATCATTTATCCATCATCTCCGTTTGTTTACATTTTCCAACATCAACATATCTCGAGTTCAACTTTAACGCCTGCTCTATTTTCAAACCTCTGCTCCATCCCGACCTTCATTTTCCTGCTTCACTCCGCGCGCGGCACCGCTCTGCGTCTCGACCTCGATGCTTCGTCGTTCAATTTGAGCCTATCTTTTCTCTTGCTTGAAGCGCTCTCCATCCAAAACGGCCCTCGATCAAGTCCACCAGCCACCTGGCCAGACAATGGCGAGTACGAGAGCGCGCGCCATGTGATGCACACCAGCCATTGGACCCGGCCGAACAAGCCTATACGAAAGCACCCGTTGGCCGTCGACGACTCGGAGAATTCCCTCCCCATGCAACACAAATCTGGCCCCCAGGCAAGAACCCCAGGGAAGAAAAAAAAATACTATCCCCGGCCATCTTGTCTGCCTGGCTCCGATACACCGCAGCTCCAGGCTCCGTCCTCCGGACTCAACAGCGCGCGCCTGTCTGTGCGAGGTTGGGCCGCCGGCCGGGTCTCGAAAGACCCTCCCGCCTGCTCCCGCGTCAACTTTGTCTTGGAATTTGGAAACAGATGACGAGCATTGGACTCAGGCTTCCCGAGACGTTTTTCCCCAGTCATTCATCAGAGCCGCCTGCCATCTGCCGACTCTTTACAGTCTCTTTTCTTTTCTCTTCCTCTAGCCGAGGGGCCAGATCCTACGCCTGTCAATAAGCGCTGCCCAACTTGACTACCAACACCCGCCATTCGTTCTTCAATGGCTTCGCAATCCTTCGCGTCTGTTCCCCTGCGCCCGCCCTACAATACCATTCGCCAGCCTCCGCGCATCGTCTCTAGTTCGAGATAAGTTTCTTTTCCCAAGTTTGCTATGGCTGGGCATGGTGGCATGCAGCCACACTTTTCTCGTCAACAGACTACCAGCTGCGGCAGGGCAGAATTCTGCTCGTGTTGGTCGAACACAGGCGGTGTGTTGGGGGAATCCTGCCGTTGGAACGTGAGGGGGGCCGCACCGGCGACGTGGGCATCGCGATATGGCTGAATCCTCTGTGCCAAATGACCAATGACCATCGCGAGCTCCCCGTTCACTGTGCCTGAATCCTTTCCGTCCGTTCGAACCGCGAGTCTGTGAAGGATCGCGCGTAAGAATGCTATGCAAGATCCTGACAAGCGACTAGATAGCCTGGTCCTGAAGTGTTGAGGAGACGCCCCCATCGTGCGATAAGATGCTGACGGCACACCCCCTCCGCTGTGCAGAGCGTCTGCAGAGAGCTGAGCTGTTCGTAGGCGGCACATCTTTGGGCTCCGAGGCAGGTGGAATGGCAGCGCGCTTGTCCAAACTACGATCAGGCACTTGTCCTGAAGCTGGCTGAACATGATACTCTTCTTGACGGCAACAAGCGCGGTCTTGACTGCGCCTCTTTGGCTTCAAAACACGACACGCAGGCCTTTGTTTGGTGACGTGGTATCAGACGTTGGTCTGGGATCAGCCTGAGCCTTGTTATCCTCCACATCTCTTCCATACTGCTGGGTGAGCGTGTTCGGTGAGGGGGTTCCAACCCTCTTGGCGAGAATAAGTTTTGCAGCTTGAGCAAACGGTGGTGAGCATGTTGAGGGGATTCCCCTGCCATCTACGTGCCTGGCATGTAGACCGGAGACGGCACCTCCTTCACCGAGAGTGGCTGGAGATGCTTCGACCCGGTACTCCTCTAGCCTTCTAGCGTCGTCAGGGGCCGTAACATCGACGTCGCCCTCGTCGCAAAGGGCCATAGTCTTTTGCACGTAAAGATCCCCTTCTTCGTGTTGAGAAGAGCTGTAATGGCTCTCGATGTGCCGAGATATGCCTTTCCATATACTTGTAATTCTACGACTCAGTCCACCACCCTGACCTCTTTGGCCACAGCATTGCAGAGCACGACCTTCACCCCAGCCCCCGTGAGCACGTGAATCCACAGCCGCTGGGTATCACTCAGCCGGTCGTTCGCGCTCTTGACCTCCGCGAACATGACCTCCTTCTCCGGCTCCGTCCGCCAGAGTATCAGATCCGGCAAGCCCCCGCCGCGCTGCCGGTACTCCTGCGCCATGACCTTGCACAAAGCCGCCAGCGCGCTGCCGTCGAAACAGCCCACCAGCTCCACGAGGTCCTCAACGTCGTAGTCCCAGTTGAGCCCAATGACACATGTCCGCCTCTCACGCTCCCGGTCGTCGACCTCGCGGATGATGTGCTCTGCTCCGCCGTTTGCAATGTCCACCAGCCGGTGGTTGATCTCGGAGGCGCGGGTCGGATAGAAGGAGTCGGTATGCAGGTCCAGTGGACAGGTCTGGTACGCCGTCTGGAAGACGTTTGGTATATATAAGAACAAAATGTCGTAAAACAGGTACGCGAAGAGGGTGCGGACGATGCCGCCCTCGGCGTGGAAGCCTTTATACCCCTGGCTGCGGTACGAGCTGAGGCACATTTCCTCGACGCTGCACTCGCCGCCTTCTTCCAGCTCGTCAACCCAGATCGTTTTGGTGCTGGCTTGCCGGCCGTTCCTGCCTTGGAGGTCTTCCTTTTTGATTTGTATGCCTTCCACCGTGTGCTCGACGGGTTTCTGAAGACGAACATGGCCGAAATCGTGTTGGAGTCGGCGGGGTATGCGCAGCTGCTTCTCGAGCTTGATTAGGCGCTTCTGTAAGTCGTAGTGGTATATTAGATGGCAGTCATTATCTTGGAGGCCTGCTTCGCAAGTCGCGGCAGCGATACGCTTCCAGTGCTTTTTCTGTATGTCCGGGTCCGCTGAGACTGGATTGCCGTCGAGGGCATGCATGTAGTGCTCCTCCAGAAGAGCCTTCCGCTGGTACCAGCTGCCTCGTCTCGCCGGATGAAATAGATGCTGACCTAGAAGCTCAGTAAGAAGAGAGTGCTCGCGTTCATGATCTTTCAGCTTTCCAAATACATAGGCAGCTTTGTGAACGATGCGAGTGTAGGAGTGAACAGGGGTAAACCTTCTCAGGTATGCGCCTTCACCCTCTTCATAGACCCGTGCCTCCTTCTCTTGCTCTTCGCTTAGGAGCATCTTCCAACGCGGATATACACGCTCGAAGATGTCAACAATCTTGCGAAACCCTGCCTCTCCAGGTGGTCCGTTGAATTCCAGAACGGAGTCAACGTCAGCCTCCACACGGATCGCGGCCTCGAATTCGAGTACGTGTCCACGGGAGGCAAAGATGTTGGTACTTCGGCAGACAATGTACTCGGGATAGTTCCGCCTGGCGATGCTGGCGAGGATGATTGCCGTCAGAGACTTCTCTGTCCACTCTGCCGACCGATAGAAAACAAGGTGGACCCTCTCGAAGAGTTTGTAAGTCAGAGGTGAAAGCCTAATACAAGGACCAGTGATGGCTCTGATCTTTTCCACAAAGTGCCCCGTCTGATTCGAGTCCTGTCTGCTGAGGTGTGGCGGAGTATCCCGTCCATCTCCCATGAGACCTCTGGCGTTTGGTGACTCTCCACTAGCAGACCTCTGAAGCCCGTGTGCGAAGAGGCCCGTCTGCTGATAACCGGTGCGGCACAGCGCCTTGATCAGATCTGCCTTGTTGCGCCCCTGGAATCTGGCCTCCTTCGCCAAGTCTTTGAGCTCGTCCAGACTTAGCAGCGACGCGGCCTCTTCAATGGTGGTGATGTGCTCCTCGGATGAATCCGCAAAAGTGAAATTGTCGTTCAGACTGAACTCCTCAAGATCGACACCCTCGACCGGGTTGCCGTCTGGTGAAGCATCGACTTCTGGCAAGTCTCTGACCTCCTGGAGACTCTCGATGGCTGTCTCTGGGTCTGATATATCACTGTAATATCCTAGCCGGTCTTGACGATGCCACGCAGACGTCTTCCGCAGGAACAAACGGACATAGCTTCGGTCACTGTCAGTACCTCCCGAATATCATCGAACTGGGCAAAACCCACAGATACTGCGCTTCATAGTCCAGTTGCTTCCACTGCTCGAAGACATGAGCTTCCTTTGCGTCAAACAAGTGCGCCTCGTCCGCCAAGACGGTATCCAACGCAAGGTTAAAAGCGTCCACATAGATGGAGCTCTTGCCCCTCACCCACTTCCTCTCCGCCCCAGCATCCTTTTCTTCCTCGTCAGGCACACTGACCTGCGAGCTCCTCATCAACTCGTACTCCTCAATCGCCTCCTTGTCCACCTGCACCGGCGGCAGCGCACTCTCAATCGCAGTCTGGCGCACGTGGCGATCCTTCTCATCCTCAGCGTCAGATACATCGTTGACAGTGATTCCAGAGGTGTCAGCCTCGTCTTCGTCGTCATCATCATCGCTATCTGCAATCTCGACCTTGAC
The DNA here is from genome assembly GCA_025328335.1 of Colletotrichum sp. SAR 10_65. Classification (NCBI taxonomy): domain Eukaryota; kingdom Fungi; phylum Ascomycota; class Sordariomycetes; order Glomerellales; family Glomerellaceae; genus Colletotrichum; species Colletotrichum sp. SAR 10_65. Next base: position 198,060 of record JAKMWQ010000039.1, read on the forward strand.
CTTCTTGGCGGGGCGTTCACCCAGTGGCGACGGCCGTGTGGGCGACCTCGACGGCGGCTGTGGTTGGGGCCGCGGCAGCCGCTGTACGAACGCATCCATTATGCGGTGCAGACAGGTTCAACATTGTCAGACAGAACGAACCACAGAAGAAGTGTAGGGTTCTTGGGTTGTGGCCGAGTTATGTCATTCACGACGTGGCGTTCGCGGGGATGAAAGAGGGAGACGCGCTGGGAAACAGGCAGCCGCAGGGGGTAAAGTGCGATTTCCGACGCGACGTCAGGTGACCCCGCGTAAATGACCCCCCGGGGCAGGTACTGTCGATTCTTGCTGTAATCCACTGCATCATAGCCTAGCCTGGGTCCAAGATCTCGATGCTCTCGCCGTAGTCAATTGAAGCAAAAACCTTGGAATCAACTTCAAATTGCGTCAATTGGGTTCAGCGTCCCATATTTCAGACTACCTGCAGCGATTCAAAGCTTGCTCTACCTCGGCGCATACCCCAACTTCCCCTCCACAAAGCTCTCCATCTTCCTCGCGCATCTAGAATCGCCAGGACCCGTCGCATTCGCTCAGCAACCCAGCGCAGGTGTCCCGCTTAATCCTCTGCCAATCCACCCAGACCACATAGCCGACAACCTCTCTCATCGTCTCTTGCTGCATCTTCCTTCCTTCCTCCGCAATGTCAAACCCACCACCGACGGAACCCACCCCTCAACCACCCGCGCCCGCCGCCCTCGCTGCTCCTCCTGCTCCTCCTTCGACCACAGAACCCACGATGCCTCCCGCAGCCGACCCCAGCGCGAACCCAGACGCCGCCTCCACGGTGGACGCTCCCATGGCCGACGCCCCCGACGTCGCTTCCGTATGTCACCCACCACCACCAGCTCCTTCCCCGTTCACTCACACTAACCACTCTGCAGTCCCCGGCGCCTGCCCCCCAAGCCGCCCCGAGCCCGGCTCCCGCAGCGCCTCCGCGCACTGGAACCCCCAGCCGTAACCTCAACAACGGCGATGCCAGCTCACGCGCCGGCTCCGTTCACCCTGACACCAATTCGCTCAACCTCCCGAACGCGGCCACGCCTCACGGCGACAGCGCCCGAATGTACATCAACTCCACCGTCACGGCGGCGTTGCTCGAGGGAATGAAGAAGATCGGTAGAGACCAGTAAGTTTGCCCTACGCAGACGTTTCGTCCGTCATGGGACTATGGTCCTAGATGCTGACATGTTTCTCGTGCGTTAGACCCGCCAACCCTCTCAAGGTCTTGGGCGAGTTCCTCATCCAAAAGTCCCGCGAGCGCGGCGAGCCTGAGTCGAGTTGAATGCGTTTTCCATATGCGTGGGACGAAACACATCATGTGATATTGGGCACATAAATACGGGAGAATTTGCTCACATGGGAGGCAGAGCACACATCCGACGATTGACCAACCACCAGCATATCAGTCAGTGGCTTTTAAGTTCTAGCCAGGCGTTCAGGAGGCACAAAAGTTTTCCTACGGGTCGAACCATTAAGGCTTGATGCCGCTTTAGATTCATGGACAGCACTTTAATGATACCACAGTTCTCATCATAAAACTTTTAATTCAGATCATCATAGCAGACCTGGGCATGTCATAAAAACACATTTGACGCTGATCAACCGTCTCATGTTTGCTTCTTGTCTACTCTTTCTCAAGTTGACAGTTGTGGATGGTGGGGGGTGTAAAACTTTTCTGTTTTTCATTCATCCTCGGCTGACGCCATGTAAACCGACGTGCCTAAGTCCAGAGAGCTGTTTGTGCATCGGAGCTCTAAATGCAATCACCCCCCAACTCCATGACCAGATTCCACCCCCAAACATTGCACACGCACACGTACATTCGCGGCGGCGCTTTTTTGGTTCATTGTCTCATGTTCGCATCATACGAACAGGAGGAACACGACCTTCCAATCCATTTTTGTTTTTCCCCTCAAACACGCAAGACGACGACGACTGATGTCAGACGACGGTCTACGCTTAGGCGACAATGGTGGAGGCGGTGGCGGACTCGTATCTCCAGGTGGGGGGGAGGACACCGACGGTCTTGTAGTAGCGGGCGAGACGGTGGATACGGGACTCGATGAGAATCAGGCGGAACTTGGAGTCCTTGTCCTTGCGGTTGCGCTCGAGGTGCTTGCGGACGGCAACGGCCTGTGGTTCGAGAGACAAGTTAATCAACCCGTTTCCTCCAGACATTCCACAGCAAGTTCTTCCCAAGCCTTTCAGCCATAGGTTGGACGTGGGGAGCAACGTACCTTCTTGATGAGCATGTACAGGTCCTCAGGGATATCGGGGGCAAGGCCTGTTCATCATCTCTCTGTCAGCCTAGACCATACAGAGGCGCATAATTATGCGGTAAAAGAGACGAAGACGGGATTTGATGGAGTGTGTGTGCTCCGTTCCACGTCTCGCTCGCGGACGAATTGATGTTGTGCGTGTTTTCGAGAAAACATGTTCGCATCGCCGCGTTGGGTTGTTCACTCGTATGGGGTCGTACCGTTGGACTTGAGGATACGCAGAATGCGGTTACCTGAGATTTCAACGTCAGCAAAGTCTTCCCCCAAATCTGTTCGAATCGAACCAAAAACATACCGGTGACGACGCGGACCTGGGCAACGCCGTGGGAGTCACGGAGAATGACACCGATCTGGGAGGGGGTGGCACCCTTCTTGGCCAGCTTGCAGATCTGGTCGACGACCTGCTCGGGGGTGGTCTTGAGCCACGAGGGGGGGTTGCGCGAGTAGGGGATCGCGGAGGAGGAGATACCCTTTCCCTTGGAGTGAAGACGGCCCATCTTGACGGTTTGGTGAGGTGGTTGTTTGGCGGCTGGTTAAGGGGTCAGTCGGTCGGTCGGTCGCTGGTCGGATTTGAGCAAAGGGAAAAAAAAGTTCGCGATCTAGATCTTGGAGGTTGAGCGCTGCCGTACGGGGCGGGTGGTGGATGGTGGATTGTGCGGCCGGGAAATCGTCGCTTAATTAGGGCAGCTGTTCCTTCCGCCGGGCAGGTCGCTCCTGCCCGCCAGCTGGTGCAGTGTCTGCTCGGCCTGGGAAAATTTTCGGCTGAAGGACCCGCCAGTGTGGGGTCCGTAGTGGATACGTGCAGATTCAATGTGGCCCGTGCTCCGGTTTGCTTACCTCAAGCTCCGTGAGCTTGAGATTTTTCTTTCCGCCTCTTCAACTTCATCTTTTGGATGAACCAACAGCATCTGCAGCAGGCTGCAGTTCGCGACGTCGTATTGCTATCAGCTTCCTCAGGTAAGAAACTTCTCTGTCACTGCAACACCGTTCACCCTTTTCATGAAATGATGATCCACACCTTTATTTTACTTTTTCTGGTACCTCTTATTTTAAAGCCTTCGGGCTTGATGAATGAACTGGACTTCTGAATCTTCACCCCAACCTCGCCATCATGTTTGAAAACCTTGCCCTGTACGCCAAGCTAACATGGTTATAAAGATAGTCACTCCCGTCGACATTCTCAGTTCGATTGCAGACGCGTCAAGTGGCGCGTCCCAGTCGGGTAATGCGGCAGTATGCATGGATGGATTGTTTCAAGGACAGCAGATAGCAAATTGACCATGGTTCAAATCATTCTCCCTAACTCCTCTGTTGATACGCGTTGTGTGCACGCTTCCCGGTGACGTCCTCTGGCCACATCGACTCGCATAGCTTGAAGGCGTGTCTGAGTGTCCCTTGAACGGGGCACTCACCAATTTGAGACTTCCCGTGGACGGTTTTCCCCCGGCATTACTTGGAAAAGCCTACTTGCAACTTTTGCAACTTATTGAATGCCCCATGCCTTGCTCGACCGTGCGACCGCGTGCCGCGAAAATATGATACAGCAGTTTGGTTGGTTACAAGGCATTCGAAAAATGAACAGCCTGAAATTTTCTTCCGTCCGGATGTGCCATCCCCAGTATAGACTCCTCCTATCTCCATATTGTCCAACACGACGGCAATTACCAAGCACCGACCTCAAAGTTTTCCTAGAGAAGATCACTGTTAGCCACATGCTCGTGATTCATTGCGGTAAAGTGCAGCTTACCTCGGGGAAGTAGGTCGTGACAACAGTTCGATCCGCAAACTTGCGTCCTGCAAGCGCCTGCAAGGCCTTCTTGGCCACCTCTTTCGATTCGAACCTGACGAAAATCTTGCCAACGCCAGCAGATTGTCTGCTGCCTCCCACGGGTCTGGGAATCTTGACGTCAAGGACCTTACCAAACTTGGTGCATTCCTCTTCGACATCTTCCTTGATTTCTATGCAAAGTTAGTGCTTGTAAAACCAACCGCGTTAGTGCTTCTTACCCTCGTAGTCGTCATTATCCATCAGCTCTTCCGGAGTGACCATGTTGAGCAGCTGCAAGACACGTGTTTCCTCAGAGTCTGTTGAAGTTGTCCCAGCAAGCATGGACATGGCAGCCACGCCCATCTCGACTCCTGCAACCTGAGTGACTCCAACGCTCGCCTTCTGGACCCTCAGCTTCTTGTCTCCAAGATCCATGCCATTAAGTCCTTGGATCGCCACGTCCGTCGCAGAGGGCTCGACGTATTCGCAGAAAGCAATACCGCGAGACTCTTCCGTACTCTTGTCTCTGACGAGAACAAACGCCTTTAGCTCGCCAAAGCTAACCAACAGCTCTGTAACCTGCTCGTCCGAAAGGTAAGGAGGCATGTTCGCGATGCTGATCTTGTTCGGCGTATCGATCACAATGTTTGAAACGACACCCGGCTCGTACGGCACGTCGTCGACGACAGCCGGAACGATGTAGTCCTTGGGGCGACGAATAACCAGGCCGTTGCTACCAGCGGCGCCATTCGTGGCATCGTCAGCTTCCATCGTAATTCCATCTAAAGCTAATGCCACCGTGGCCTCTGAAGCGTTTCTGAACTCAACAACTGCGAAGGAGTGATCCTTGGAAAGCTGGCAACTAGTGCAGGGATCCGTGCTCTCGATCACGTTCAGGCCGTTAAGCTGCAGGTTGAAGAAACCGACAATGCTGTCCTCCGTCGCAGAAGGGGGGAGGTTGTTGATGAGAAGTCGCTTGGCCTGGCGCGAGTTGCTCGGCTTGAGAGCTGCACTGTTGACCTGACCACCTGGCTGGTTCATGATGGCCTGGAGCTTGCTAGGGTCCATGGGCTGCTGGCGAGGAGCACCGGGAAGTGGGAACATGCCTGACAGCTTGGCTTGTTCAGCAGTGACATTCTCATAACCGGGGGGTTTGATGTCCCACTGAGTCAACCGTCGCTTGCGCTCCAAGACCGACGTGACGTTGGTCAGGTCAGGCGTCGGCTCCCGCTTCTTGGGGGGAGGTGTCGCGCTGCGTTGGCGATCGCCGCGGCGGCCCATACCACCGTCATCGTGTTGCTGTTGTTGCTGTCTGTCGCCTCGTCCGCCTCGGCGTCGGTCGTCATAGGGGTCGCGGTCTCTGCGTCGGTGATCATCGTCGTCTCTCCTGGCATCGCGTCGGGAAGAGCCACGGTCGCGATCCCATTCCCTATCGCCGCGTCTATCGCGTCCAGAGTATCGGTCCTCGCGCTCGCGCTCGCGATGGCTGCGGCTGGTAGCATAGCTGTCCTCGTCGTCGCGACGTCTGGAGCTTCGGTCGTAGGGCGAACGGGAGCGTCTGCGGTCGCGATGTCTGTCTCTGTCACCACCACGTCGATCATCACGATCTCTCTGCGGTCATGTCATTAGGCAGTGTCAACCAGAAAGGAGATGGTGCAGCTCTTACCGGATAGTCGCGAGATCCCTTTCCCCGTCCGTCTTCAAAGGAGGCTGATGTTAGGAACACGAGAACAAAGCAGTCGGACGCGTCGGTCGCCAATGGTACTTACCGCGAGAGTAGCCGTCGCCGTTCATGTTTGCGACGTCGCGTAGCGTGACAAGGATGCTATTAGATGATGGACAGTCAAAGCTGGAAGAAGTGATTGACGATGGAGTTGAAGGCTCCCGGATGAGGCGAAGGCGCAGGCGTCTTGTCCACCGGCGCGAGGCTGGAACTTTTTTCCCTGAGAGGTCGAGTTCTGAAACCGGTATCTGATTGGCTGGAAGCTTTGCGGAGAGTGGATCAGTCCGAACCTCTGGGCCCGCCCAAGGTGCTTCCTTCCACGCCAAGCACGCTTTTGGTTAGCTTCGAGTTAGTCATCAAGAAGAGGAAACAACACCACGAATTGTCTCGTGATGGTCTTCTGCTCTGGCTTACTTCTTATCTAAGCCTATGAGGACCCTTAGTGAGAACGTCCTCAAAGACAATAGACTCACTTCCGACACATTGCTTCTTCTGCACAGAGACCCAACAATAAGAATCATTCAACCTTCTGATTGACAACAGCGTGCCTACCGCAAATGGAGAAAATGAGCAGGCGGCAAATGCAACAGCACTAATTGCTTCTGGTGGTTTCTACGATCTCTTACTGGAGAAAGCTTCTACTCGAGATTCCACTCGAGATAACTATGTCTCTAGTGGCCTGGAGACCACCCCTCATTATGCAAAGGAAATAGTCTCGCTCGACTGAGCCGTTTCTCAGAGGCTCCGTGTGAGCAGCTGCGCTCATCGTGCTCTGGCTTGCCGTTTTCTTCGATTTGCGCTTCATTCATTCTAGTTCGTTTCATATATTGGTAACCAAGTACCTGCCCTCTTTGGAAACATTGAATGCCTCTCCATTATCGGAAGCCCGTCAAGCCACTGCACGATGAGCTTGGTCCGTGCAAAATGCAGCCTCAATCCCGGACCACCAGGGGCAAAGCCGAATCCTTTGGCTCTTCGCCTCATGCAACTCACGTTCGCCATGCTTCAAAGGCCGGGTGGCAGGAGAAGTCCGGCGCATACCTGGCGACCCTTCAAGTAAGGACGTATTCAAGACTTACACGTAGATGGCGACGATTGCGGCCTGAGTCGCTTCCCTTCAGACTTGACGCCTTGGTAGACTTGTCGCGACCTAGTGAATCAAACGTCTCTCGAATCTTCAATTTTTCCACCGATTCAATATCTCTCCTGTCGTCTTCAAGTAGCTTCGATCAGAAGCAGAGGGTGACGGACGAATGCAGTCAGCAATCTCAAACAAAGTTTACGACCGTTCGTTGATGTGGGTTACTGCTCCCCCAGTGCCGAGTCCCGGCACCGCCCAGCTGGGCCCAGCTCAGCCGACCTGGGGACACTGCGCAAGTCCAGACGACTGAGGGAAAGGTTTACTGTTCCAAGGGAGAGGGACTATTCGCTTGTCTAAATATTGTCTCATTCTCAGCCCTGAGGGTTCCCCGCCAAACATTGCCCATTCCTCGGCGCTAGTGCGACACCAGGAAGATTGACAATGCTCTAGCGTCTGTATTGTCCGAACCCTCAGCGGAACGTCAGATCTTTCCCCAATGTTTGCCCTGTTGTCCGCCTGCCTCTGGCAGTTGGGGGTGGTTTCATGTACTGAAAAATGAGGCATCTCTGGGTCGACAGTATGATGCAGGTCTCTTTTTGATGTTGACTTCAATCTTGATCATCATGATAAATGTTTTTTTGCTACGATGTCGCCTTTCTCGCGCTGCACTGACAACACTCAAGACTGCCCGGTGGGCTAAATCTAGTCAACGACTTCAGGGTCCATCGAGAATCTGAGAGCCGTGTCCCGACCGGACAACAACCACGAACTAGGGATAGCCGCAAGGTCTAACCTCAGGACGGCTATCATCACTTTGAAAGAGCTTCTTCAAGCATAAGCGAGTCGCAGAGCACTGTTCATCAAAACATCCTACCGACAGAAACTTGGCTGCCTTGGAGAAACTTCGATTGTAGCCGAGAAAGTAATTCAGCCCTGTTGCGGTTAACTTTCAGATATGCCAAGCTTTCGAAAGATGACAAGCTGAAGGGGCTTGTCGTCCAATCTCTAGATCCTTCAAGTTTCTGCTAAGGACGGGTACATCCTACTCCGCAAACTGTTCTGTGGCATACTGATGAGGTTTATCGATACCGATAACCAGTTTGAACTCTTGCCACCTTTTGCTGTCCGGAGCGATTTCTGGCGATTCGACGTCCCATTGCCCGGTCAAAACGGAGTAGTCTAAGAGTCAACGGCTGGGATGTGCAAGATGCCATTGATTCCAATCGTCAATGTAGCTTCAGAGTAAGTGTACAACCTCGATCAGTCTTTGTCATTGCCAGGATTTCGTCAGCGTAATCCTGGCATCTGATTCCCTACATCCAGCATGAGACTGGACTCGTGTATGACACTCCAAACAAAGACTCCGCCAGAACGCCACTCTCGCCTGTGATGGACATTCCTGCATAGTTCCATGAACTTTCTTTCTGCCAACCGACCTGCCAAGGAGGCGATCCAGCTGCATTCTCTCCCCTTGACCCAGCTGCTCCTCTTGCATACGGAGGGGGAACACCACATGGTCGAAGAGCGTCAGCTGCATGGCATCGCCCAGGCGGTCACAGCCCTCCCGCACTCCATGTCGGGGGTCGGGTCCCAGCCCCCGTCGCTATGCCCGGGACATGCGCCAGCCGCGACATCGCCAGCAGCGAATAAGTATTCCTCCACGCCCGCCCAGTGTTCCTCCAGCGCCTCTCCCGTCCCTCCCAGCTCTTCGCCGGGTTCCGCTCGCAGCAACTCGTTTCGTACGACATCCGCAAAGAAGCAAGTCGATTTGTGTTGTTGCTCGCCATGGTATCGACATACATCTTGGGCATCGCTGCCTTGGCGGTGCTGGCCGGAGCCCAGTCGACGACGTCAACGGACCCGATTACGCCGACGCCATTTTATAGCACGATCACGACGACTCGGACAAGAGCCGCGACAGCGAAAGCCACGGGGGCGGCTGAGACTCATACTGTCGCTGTTGGTGCCGTATGTGCAGCGTATCTAACATGATTTTGCGCAGATCTGGCTAACTCATGAAAGTCTGGGTACTCATTCTCACCGTCGAAAGTGACAGCCAACGTCGGTGACACGATAGGTCAGTTGTGGGAACTTACTCATGCTGTGAGAAACAGCAACTAACACGCCCCAGAATGGATCTTCTACCCCGATGGACACTCAGTGATCCGCTCGGAGTTCGGTTTCCCTTGTACGCCTTATGAATACATCGATATTGGTCGACAGGGCTTCTACAGCGGCCCTGAACCTGTCAAGGCCATTACGAACGATGTAAGTGCCGTCGTCTTGAGTCTCATCACATATCTGACCTCCAAGCAGATGCCAAAATTCAGGGTCCGCGTCAACGACACCGACCCCATCTTCTTCTACTGCGGCGCCCCAGGCTCATGCTATAAGGAGAAGATGATCGGCGTCATCAACGAGGTAAGCCGCGCCCACCTATCCAACGAGCCTCCCAAGAAGGAACCCCAAATCTAACATCACGCCTCCCCAGAACTCAACCCAGACCCTCGACAAGCAACTCGAAGCGGCCCTCCCCCTGACAACCCAGATCCTCCCCGGCGAGCCCTTCCCAACCGAGTCCGACGCCTCCCGCAACGACCACCACCACCTCAGCGGCGGCGCCATCGCCGGCATCGTCATCGGCTGCGCCGCCTTCCTCATCCTCGGCGGCCTCCTCATCTACCTCTGCGGGCGCCGCGGCGGCCTCAAGCGCGCCTACCGGCAGCCCCCGCAGTCAGGCCAGGCAGGAGAGGTAGAGGCCTCGCACCCGCCCGTGACGGAGGTCAACTACAGCGCGCAGCCCAAGAGCCCGGCGACGCAGGGGTGGCGAAACAGCCACTACAGCGAGCTCAGCGGGACCTACCGCGACCAGCCCACGCCCATCGGCGGGTTCCCCGGCGCAAGCCCCCCGATGAGCCCCCAGCCGCATGCCATGCAGGCCTACTAGTGAGTCCGATCAGAATGAATGGTGTTGAAAGAGAAGACGGATGTTCGAAGAAGAGATGTCGGGTGTTGTCAGGAACTGACCGAACACTACCACAGCGACCCCCGCATTTCGTCAATAGCGCCGAGCATTGCCGTCGAGGCCCCTGACAACCAAGCCGCGGTCCCACCACCGGCCGCCGCGCCGGAGGCCGCGCCCGTCGAGCTTCCGGCGTCCGCTGACCCGGGTAACTCCCCGCTCCCCGCGTACAAGCCGCGGTTCTCGTTTGCGGGGCAGGAAGCTGACTATCGGCCAAGTAAGGAACAATCTTAGGATATAAGGGGGAATGGGGGGCTGTGAGATTTTGGACACTGCCCCTTCGCTCTGTCTAGTTAGAGAGACGAGAAAATGATTGGGCTTAGTTAGAGGCATGGCGTTGGGGAGGGCGGACGTGGGCGAAATGGTTTCTTTGCTCAGGGGTTTCTGGCCGCATGGCGCCAGACTGAGTTGGATCTTGGTGATTTCCGTAGTAATGTAAGACATGATTACCATTAAAAATGTCTTTAAGCATCTTCAAGAGCAATCAATTCGGCTTCACGGATCTGCTAAGGCTAAAAAATGTTGAGCAAAGTCCATCGCGCCGAACTCTCTGAACAACCACGTTAGCATTAGGACTGTCTACTTAGACGTCGATCAACGTGCATGATCCTTGCGAAGTGCAATTCAACCCCTCCGTCTGGAATTTCTGCACAAAAATAATTAAGCAAGTGCACATGTTCGGAAACTTCTTATTTTCCCTCACAAGCTCAAAACCCGTAGCTGCAACCGACAAATTACACGGCTTCCCCCTCCCGACCATCTTCTCTTCCTCTGTCGCCAAGAAGCCTTACAGACGTGGAGTGGACGGAGGCGTCGCATCTGCACTGGCCATCGTCGCGGTACATCTAGGGGCTCTCCAAAAAGCAACGAAACACAAAGATGTCGACCACCTCGACGGACTTCGACTCTTTTGTTTTCAGGCTCGGAATTGCGAACCGCATTGAGGTGTTTGCGGCCAGCACCTTGTTGAAGTCACCAGACCCCACTAGCCTCACGTCAGAGCGGCGGGGGGATCCGCCCGCGGTACTTGTACAGCGATATGGTTGGCGGAAGACATGCTCCCATGGTGTAGCTGGTTTGCACATTGCTCTTATACCTCCGTTACCAACGGGAGATATGCAAAGGTCGTGAGTTCAATCCTCACTGGGAGCAATCACTCTTTTTGCGCACTTCGCCACCCTTTTTGCCTCGTGTCACACTGCGCGTTTCAACGGCTTTTTTTTGGGCTGGCTTCAGCAACCCAAAAGAGTGATGAAGAGTCGCTCGCTTACTTACAGTGGTGCGTGCACACAATTCGGAGCAACTTTCTTCTGCCACTAAGGTCGCAGGGATCATGATCATCAGTGAGTTGAGACAGGCGAGGAACACACCTAGCGGAGTGAGAGGTATGCAACCATTATGACTGACTTCTGAATAAACGTTAAAACAATTCTTGACTTCAATCTGGCTCAAGCATCATTTGGACGATGGCTACAAACTCTCCAAAGCTGCGACTTTTCCCCTCGTGCCTGCAGACGCTGTGGTCGACTTGGCCTTTTGGAATCCTCGCTCAAGCTGGGATTCGAGCACTCTCTGCAAACATCAGCAGTGAGAGGACGTACTCGAACTGACATGACATCAGTTGTTTATGGCAGCGGAGGGGTCCTGAAATAGTGTTGTCATGGTTGCATTCAATAAGAAGCTTACTTGACATATATGGTCGACTATCCTCGACGATGCCTTGCCGTTCTCATCCATCGAGCACTGCATGCCACCTCTCGTGGTGTTATTACTCGAAGAACGGCCTGCGCGGCTATTGGCTCCCGGCACTCTGGCGGTTGCGTTACATAGTCAAGTCGTCCTTCTTTCTACATGGCTATTTGAGGAAACATCAAGCAACAAGTCACTTTCTCGTATGTCCTTCGATGCTAATGCGAGCGAAGTGAGGCCGGATAGACCGGAAATTTCAGCCGGGACGGCCCCACATCGGTCACGGCAGCTAAGATGATGCCACGGAGCAGCCCCGTCAATGAATAGTACCGTAACAACCAACAGCAGCCAACCTTAAAGGTCAAGTTCAGAAGTCTTGACGACAGCGGCGGGAGGAGAGCCTTTGGACAACGGTTTCCCATGGCAATGCTCGCTGAGAAAATGACAGTCTGGCTTACGCAGGAGGTTGCATGGAGGACGCAGTCTATTTTTAGCTGACTCGCCGACAATCCGATGCCGAGGTCTCCCACTCAGCCGTTGAAGCCCACGGTGCCGTCGGTTCGCTTGTTCACTACAGACTACTGGAGAGCAATAGTTGATCATGTCCTATAGGCAGCAACGTGTACAGCGATTATTGAGAAGCACCGCCGGTCTTGAGACGGCACCGTCTAGAGGCCAGATAATCGCTGAGGAAGGGTTGGTGCCGCGGCAAGGGACTGCCTGTCACCCTGGTGAGGGGAGCTCTACCTAAGCTTTGAGGTAGGATGACTGAGTCAATTCACTAAGGCGAGCAAGCTTGTCGAGTCGCCCTACCTATGCTCTCTGCGGGACACCATTGGAGGCGGCATATCGCGGAACCACTATGGAACAGCGGATAAATCCACCAACGGAGACCACAGATAGAGAGATTCGAGACCGGCTTGGAGCTTCCGTAAAGAATCAAGCGCGGAGGGACAGCTGCTGGAAGCACAGAAGAGCTGCGCGAGAGAAAACAAAAGGAAGGCGTTCGTGCCGAATCCAGGGACTGAGCGCGCACGAGCCACTCGCCCACCCGAAGCAAGCAAGCGGCCATCGCTCAGTGGCTCAAACGCTGAAAGCAGTCCACTGCTAGCGGAGTCGTGCCTTAACCGTAACCCCCCGTGGACACCTAGCCCAGTGGTAAGGCACCTTGAGACTCGGAGAGCTTGGGCAGGTGGGCAACCAGCTCGGTACTTCCCCCCTCGCGGGTACACCAGCGGGGGCGGGAAGCTGCGGCAGTTGGGCAGGTACCTCGAGTCTGGGCAGGTACATGCCGGTGACTGTCCAGCGACCTACCCGTTCTGGGTGTTCTGTCTAAAAAGTGGACCTCGGACCTCAAGCATCCATCGCGGGAGGTCGAAAGGACACATTGTACCAGAAGTCATCCACGCTACCATACCTTGCTTGCCTTGCCTTACCTTTGCGTTCAGGACAACTTGCCCTCCTTTCTCCGTTCCCTTCCTTCGACACTTCAAAGTCGTTCTTCGCTTTTCTCTCCGGTCACCACACCAACAGCTCACGGCCTTGTCTCTTTTTACCAACGCCAACGGCCAATCCGTCAATTCTGTTTTTCCTTTCGTCGTCGCAAACCTGCCGCCCAACCTAAAGCCGCCGAAACGTCAAGGCTAGCCCTCGGATCCTCAGCTGCAGTTAACCCTCTTTTATTTTTTTTCGGTTTCGACACCAGCACCCTCCACCAGACCAACCATCGCCTCTGCCGACGGCTTCCCGACCAGGATAATTAGAGAGCGAAACAGCTGGTCTGTCTGTACCTTTTTGTGCAACAGCCGCGTCCACCAACCCTTGCGACCTTCCCTTCCGATCATTCCCTCATCGCGATGGCTCAGCAAAGAGGCCCGTCCTACGGCTTGGGCGCCGGTGGCCCCCCGTCCTTTGGCGGCTCGAGTATGGACAACGAGGAATCCAGCCCTCTGGACATGATCCGCCAGCAGACGAGCAAGATTGAGGATATGTTGGACACTCTCAGCGAGCCCGTTAAGCCGTGAGTTGGACCCTTGGTCTTGGCAGGGAGCTTGCCGAAAAGCTCGTGACTTCTGGAGCCATGCTGACGAGGGTCTCACGATAGCTACTTGCCCGCCATCGGCCGCTTTCTGATTGTTGTCACCTTCCTTGAGGATGCCCTCAGAATTATCACCCAGTGGAGCGACCAGCTGCTCTACCTGCACGACTACCGACACAGTACGCCTCCAAGTGTAAAACCGACAAATGATCGCGTGCTAACATGCTGCAGTCCCCTCCGGTATTACGCATTTGTTCCTCATTACCAACGTTGTCGCCATGACCGCCTGCTCTGTTCTTGTCATCATCCGCAAGTACTCCGACTACGCCGTCGCCGGTCTCATGGCCGTCGTCGTCACCCAGGCTCTCGGATACGGCCTGATCTTTGACCTCAACTTCTTCCTGCGCAACCTGTCCGTCATTGGTGGCCTGCTCATGGTTCTTTCCGACTCATGGGTTCGCAAGACCAAGGCGTTTGCCGGCCTGCCCACCCTTGACGAGAAGGACCGCAAGATGTACTTCCAGCTTGCTGGCCGTGTCCTGTTGATCTTCCTCTTTGTTGGTTTCATCTTCAGCGGCTCCTGGTCCGTCTGGCGCATCATCACCTCCCTGATCGGCTTTGTTGCTTGCGTCATGGTTGTCGTTGGATTCAAGGCCAAGTTCAGCGCCACCCTCCTGGTCCTGATTCTCAGCATCTTCAACATCCTCGTCAACAACTTCTGGACTGTAGGTTATGCTCTGCCCCACCCCCTGTGCTCCGTGCTAATGTGTTCCTAGCTCCACGAGCACCACCCCCACAAGGACTTCGCCAAGTACGACTTCTTCCAGATCCTCTCTATTGTCGGCGGTCTCCTGCTGCTCGTCAACAGCGGCCCCGGCCAGTTCTCCATTGACGAGAAGAAGAAGGTTTACTAGAGAAAAAAAACACCAAAGCCCGGCTTCGGACGGGCAGAAGGAGTTTGGAGAAGAACGCGACCAGCAACAATTTGCTGGTTTCTTGGCATTACGAACGGCATTCAAAAGGTTGCACTTCCCGCACTGCGATTACGGTTGGCGGGGTTACGGGATCACATCGTGGCATATATGGATTGTAGACAGGAGCACAATAGTTGATACGGAAAGCTGCGTGCTTGAAATGGAAGATATATTCATGTTCAAAGTGGTGTTGAATCTCTGTTTCGAGGACTAGTCACTTCCGTGCCACTGCAGTTGTGGAGAATGGTATTCTGCTCTAACATCGATGGGAGGCGTTGCCAAGCACTGAGACATGGGACATTGGTTCCCCTCCGCGGCGACTTGCATCTACGGCGGCTCTTCCCACTTGGAGGGGGACACAGCATCGGTTTGCGTCGTCTGCCATTGGATGGTGCGATTTCAAGTGGATCACATGCAGGCTTGGTTACTGAACCCACCCTCCTTTGGGCCAGAGAGAGGAACTGCAGCGTCGAAGCCTCTCACTTCCTTATCATTATATAAGGAGGGGTTTCTATAACGTTATTAGCTGAGGCCATCGCGAGAAAACGTTTATGAGTAACCTTATTCAATTGCTCCTGATTCTCACGTGAACGATTCCGTTGTATTTTGCAATGCTGGGTATAGTCCTTTGATGATTGATTACCTTGGGTTATTTGTACAAGGATTGCTTACTCAGTCTCTTTTTATTATCCTCGTCATTTGCTGTATATTGTACTTCAAAGTCCGACTTCCCTCAGGCTTTGAACTCGTCTATATGTCGTTACTCGGCTATTTTTCAGTGACTTTGTCTGTATAAGCGTCCTGACGTGATTGCAGCTCAAAACCAGATATATCAAGTGAAGCTATTCATTTTGGCCCGCCCTCCAATATATCCTAAAATGTCGCTCCCTGCTCGCCGTTTTGCCCTTTACCAAAGCAAACACCCAGCCGCCTACTCACATAAGACGCACCTCCGGGCAGGCGAGGGCAACTCTCGCATGGCGAGGCTGGCGGAGGGAATTATGAGGGCAGTTGTGTACCACATTGACGAATTTCAAAAGGTTGAGGAAGAGAGGTATGGGGTTTGTGCAGGACGGATTTTGGGAGGGGAAAAGGTTGAGGATTAGGGGGGGAAAGAATGACAGCTGGAGGAGGGAGACGTTTGGGGAGGGACTAAGTGGGTTGGTTGATGCTGGGACGTATCCTTATCGTTCATGGGGTCGTTGTTGTTGGGGGACTTGGTGGTCAGGATTGTAAATTGGGACAAGTTCACATATTTTCTTGAAAGGTATCAAAAGCGGCAAAAACATCCACCTCACCCTCTCGCGCGTTAGGCCTACGACTCTTTCCCAATCTCGATATGAGCAATCCAGCTTCACCACGAACAATCACACACGGGACCCGGCAAAACGCCAGACTTCCACAGCTCTCCCCCCCATTTCCCGGACCCGCCTGCCTGGCTTGCCTCCTCAACCCAGCCCGACGCCAACGACTCCCAGCTCGGCGGACCCCGTCCGCGGCACAGGTCACCAGCACAGCTCAAACGGCTCCGCGAAACCTCAAGAAGCTGGCGTCTCAGACCTCGACATGTAAGCTTGCGCCAGACCCTTCTGTCTCCAGGGCTATCCCGCGTGGACCTCGACATCGGGACCTTGGTCGTCTTCTTGCGCAGGTGCTTGCTTCTCCGCCAGAGTCCATCGGAGAACAACAGCACCAAAAGCTCTGATTTCAAGGTCGTCGTCCAAGGACGGAAGTGCCAGGCAACAGCAACCCCAACGGGGCAGCAAGGCATACTAAAGACGAACCGTCATCAGTATCACAGTCGACAACGAGAGCACAAGCGTCCCACACATCCCACGTCCCCGTCCCCATCTAATAGGTAGTACAGCCGCCCACCGCAACGAGGAAACACTCTCTTCACCTCCGGTGCCTCCAATCAAGCACATCTTAATCTACGACTTACCCTCACGCGTCTGGGATAGGACATCGACGTCGAGATGAACGTCCAACCCGCAGAACCTGAGCATCCTCGACCCCTCGCTGGTTGGCTGGCGCGTGTAGGAGGATGTCAGGAAGAAGTACCGCAAGTTTCGACATCTACATCCCAGGCTCGCCGTTTAAGGACGCTACAGGTGTCCCTCAAAGCTGCCATACTAGGCCGAGGGGCAACGGGACGATGTCATCCTGCCTGTCTTGGTTCTGGGGCTGAAGGAGCAAGGCGGGCAGGTTGGACATGCAGGTTATGGCAACGTGTGACGGAAAAGGGCGACACGACGTTTCAGAGGACAGCTCATGCCATTACGATTTTGGAAAGCATATTAACTGAAAGGCATTGTCACGGCTTAAACATCACTACATGCCAAGAGGGGAAAACGTGAGGTGATGACCTCGCCTGTCATGCATTCTCTGATAAAGCGACTTGCGGTGAAGAGCGTCGAAGGAAGGTAATCCACAAGCAAAGGTCGTGATGTCGATACGCCTCTCCCCTTTCCCGAAGCAAGTAAAGTAAAAAAAGAGTAAAAATATAAAGACACTGCCGGCGGACTGTTTGGTATTATCAAACGTCACACGCGGCTTTCTCAAAACCCCCAAATTCCTATTTTCCCTAATTGCCCCTTCCATCGCGCAAGATTCATATCAGGTCATGATACTCTCCAGGGGGAGATGAGTGAAGTTTTCGGGCGTTTTGTTTTTCTCTGTGAGAGCCAGAACCAAAGCGACGACAATAAAAGTATGTGATGATTGTTGCGCATTGCACGTGAGAAAGATGCCCCGACCAGAACATTGCGAAAAGCTTTGGCGTTGGCGGGTCATGTTTTACAACGACTCCACCGTTTCCTCTAAGCGCAAGTCTGGGCCTGGAGCGAGTTGGGTCGCACTCCGTCGGCGAATCGGACACCGGATCGGGATGCGTGTCCGCTGGATATGGTCGGCTTGCCCTTTCGTAGGATCGTCTTCTTCGAGTCAGGGGGAGACGAAGAAAACGTCGGTTTCGTGGGTGAAATCGAAGACGGGCCTGCAGACGAGGAGGATGTCTGGAGGCGTTCCGCAGACCCGTCGGATTGTCATTCGATACCGTGCTGCTGCTTGAGCTGCGCTAAACTGGCGCGGCGGGCCTCGAGGTCCTCTTTTGACTTGAGCATCTTCTCTGGCTGGTGGTACAGAACTGCGACGTGTTAGCGAGGACGGTCTACGTGACGGTGGGGAGTCGGCGACGCGACGTACCGATGAGGTATCGGTTCTGGAAGTTGAAGCCGTTGAGCTTGTCGCAGGCTTGCTTCGCATCCATTACGTCTTCATAGACAACGAAGGCGGTGCCCTTGGTGCCGCTGGCAATGCCCTGGCGCACCTGTCTGTTGAATAGTTAGTTATGCGTGTCGTGATCGATATCGAAGCAAGGTGCGTACCGGATTGGGCCAAATTTTCCGAACAGGTCGAACAACTCCTCTGGAGTTACGTTGTAGCTGTCGTCGCGTTAGTCATCGTGATCGTCGTCATGGTCGATGTCGATGTCGGGTCGACGATCATCGTGTAGAGGCTTACCTCAAGTTCTTCACGAACAGAGCTCTGCAGGAACAGTCAGCCTTGTCTGTCATCACGCAACACAATGGAGGTAGCATCGATCGGGACCCGGGGTAGGAGTCAAGATCAAAGGCCGGACGGCATGGGCCGTGGGGTGACCTCGCCCGGCTCCGGGTCTCGTGCCAGGGAAGAAGGGCGTGTTGGCTGACGGTACCGGGCAGGGCGAATTGAAGGAGAATTCGGACTCACCGGTTGACTTCTGGGGCTAATTTACCGCCGCGACTACTCATCTCTCGATGCTCGGTGACGCTGGGAATTCGGATCGGGTTGGTGAACGCTCGGAAAAACGACAAGGACGCGCTGGTTGATGGGGGAAGGGCGGGAAGATTGAGATAGGATCTGGAAGTTCTAGGAATGGAAAACGGGGAGCAGGCAGAGTAAATGAGGCGACGGACCGGCGGCAGTGCAAGGATTGGGTGAAGGCGCCCACGTGACACGATGGGCCCCACCCACCGTCACGCGGTGGACCACTCATCATGCGTCCCGTCATCAAAAGGCAGTTGCGATCGGTACGTACCGACCGCACCTGCCCAAGCAATTGAACTCTGTTGACTGCAGCGCCTGCCTCTGCAATGCATCAAGGTCCAGGTTGTCGTCGATACGTACCCGCTTCGGCTTTCCGTAGACGTGTCACCGAACGCCCTATCTCCGTCGTACTTCCAATTACTGCCATTGAGGGAGGCGCACTACATGCCCAACTGTCACTGACTGGCTGCAGTTGTGCAGCTCCCTATGCAACAGGTCTCCGCTCACTAATGAGAACGATGCTCGTAATGGATGCGTTGGGCTGGGATAGAACCACATCGCTCGCTCCTGCAAGCTGGCCGACATGTCACTGCCGTCCGTCCAAGAGAGTTCACTGCAAGTAGCATCCGGCGTAGCAGGCGGATGCACTGAACTGAAGCCGGGCGTTGCACGGTTGCTGCAGCTGCAAGTTCAGCGGGAATGTTTCCGGGCCTCGACTAGACTTGCCATGTCTGCGGCCTCAACATGAGGTGTCCAATGGAAGGAAGTCAGGGTACCCAGGTGTGAGTACTGCAGAGTACAGGCTGGAAACGTGAGCAGCTCGAGACCGCTGGGACGAAAACACTGGCCTGCCTGCTATGTTCCTACACAGCGGAGATAGAGTTACGAAAGCCTGAGCACGCCATGTTTCTTGCTGCAATCATTGCAACGACACGGTGGGACACGCTCGAGCAGCCGATTCCCATGCACTGGTTCCTCAGGTTCGCGTTGCGTCCGCTCACTGCTCAGTGTCCTTTCCCAGTCCCAGTCCCAGTCCCAGTCAATGGAAGGTTGGTGAAGAGTGGACCTGGACAAGTCACACGATCGGGCTCAAGATTGCGTAACTTGATCAATGCGATAGGAGCCTGCCAACCGGGCCGCTGTATCTGGCCTCTTATCCCTTCCCTATCAGTGGTATCGCATAATCCGGGGTACGGAGGCTCTGGAAAGCCACCCTGGACGCTGCCGTTGGGTTCGAGAAGGTGACTTGGAACTCGTTACTGTTGGACACTGATTGACCGATGAGATGAGCTAAGGCAAGGTACCTCGCCGTTCGTTACCTTGCCTTGCCTGCTGCAGCGGCTTGGCTTGGCTGTCCTGGGCTGGCTGTGGACACTGACGGAGATAGATAATGATAAGCATCTCCAATAAGTTGGGCCAACGTGGTTCATCGCTACACGCCGTAACGCTGGCATGGCAGGCCAGGCTCTCCCTCATATTTGTACCTGAGTTCCATGTCTGTACCCCCCCAACTGAGATACTGATCAACAAACAAGACCACAACCCCAAGCCACCACGACGATGGCTACCCGGGCCGCCGTTTTTTGTCACCCGTTGTTCATTGCCTACATGTTTCACCTCAGCCCTGTGCCAACGGAAGAGTCGCTCTTTTTTCACAGAATGGGTGCTCAAAGAATAGCACGAACCCCTAAGCGGTGTGGCTGTCTTGATGACGCTGCTGCCGAAGGGGAGGGACACCGCAAAGAGAAAAAAAAGGGTCCCTGGCAGACCAGACCCAGGGGACGGGTTCACTCCGGATGAGGCTAAACAACCACCCAACCGCAGCAGGTCTCTGGGACGAAGGTGCTGCGGAATAGCAACGTCTCCTCCTGAAAACAGACCTCACCAGCACCGTCCACAGTCCCCAAAACGCGGCATTCTCTTATTTGTAGCTGCCACTGCGCATTTCAGGTTTCTTCCCCTGCATTGAAATTTCTTTGACACCGCAATGGAGTGCCATTGACCGCCCACAGCGGACAATGGCCTGCCTCAACGGCCCTGGTCCACCCCCAAGGTAATCCAATTGCAGAAAGGCCAACCACGACCTACCTCTCTCCTTTGACGTCGGAGCCAAGGAGCTTCAACCTCTGCTCTTCAGGTGCCTTCTCACTGCACCTCAAACCCGTCTTCGGAACATCTCACTTCCTTCCAAAATATCTCTCCCGACTTCAAATTTTTCATCCTCCTCAATTCTTCCATCACACACACTCGCACTCCTACTACACCACCAAACCCACACCATCGCCTTAGACGACATACACCAGCAATGGCGCCTGCACTAGCACCCGACCACTTCGTCGGTTTTGACGTATCCGACGACGACAAGCCCTTCCTCCTCGATGTTCTGGCCCATCCCGGCACTCCCTGGGAGGAAAAGGCGGTCGTCTCTGACATTTGCCTCTTCAGCGGCTTCGAAGACTGGTACCTGAAGCTGGAGTATGCGGCCTCAATCAGAGACAACCGCCCGCCTCCTGCCTCTGAGCTCGATGCCCGAGATGTTCTGGCCTTCGTCCCGCGTCCGACCAAGGCCGCACTAGCTAACGAGGAGCTGCGTAAGGGCTGGGCCGCTACCGACCAGTCCATCAAGAATCTGTCGGCCATGCTTCGGGTCCATCGGTCAGGCCTCACTGCATCGCCCCAGCCCGTCGAGAAAGAGGAGCGAGTTATCAAGCGAGAGGGTGGTCTGAAGCGGGAGCGTGACGATGACGCAACTGAGGCCCCCCGGCGAGTCAAGCGACAGAGAACCGCGCCCAAGGCCACCTCTCACTACTTTGCGCCTCCGGGTCATGAGCAAGCACAGCAGCAATCGGCATCCACATCCCCGGCCGGTAGTGAACAACCCGATCCCTCGGCAATCATCCGTCACGGCATCGCTACACCGCGCAACAGCCCCCGCAAGTCCAACAACCCTGAGTCCGCAAATGCAAGCGCCTCTGGTCCGTCGGAGTCCAGCAGCAGTATTCAGACAGCAGCCAGCCAGGCAAATGGAGGCAATGACGACATCGCCGGCGATTTAAAAGGCAACGGCCCGCAGACAGCCAGGGATCTTCGGGCAGAGAAGCCATCCTGGCCCACCCGACTGTCTCCGTCCCCATCGCCGTCCCCGACGACCTCATCCGGCCCCTTGTCCCCCCTGGATTTGAGCCATGTCAAATCGGAGGAGTAGGCGGGCCTTCACCCAAACGGAAGACTGCTGTGAAGTCGCCCTTTTTTACACAGTCTCCAGCGAAGCAATCGCCCAAGCAGTCTCCGAAAAAGCGGAATGGCCTTGTCTCAACTATTCCCTTTCCGCCGCTCTCAGCTCCACGATTTGGTCTTATTCAGGAAGAAATGGCCCATGAGCCCTTTTGGCTATTGGTCGTCGTTACTTATCTCGTCAAAACAGCGGGCACGCTGGCTATTCCTACGTTTTACAAGATCAAAGAGAAGTACCCTACGCCTGCTGCCCTGGCTGAGGCAGACCCAAATACCATTATGAACATGACACACCATCTGGGTCTTTCTGTTGTCAGAACGGCGGCGATTCAGCGATATGCACGATTGTGGTTAGAGACACCACCTACGGCGGGAGTCCTTCATAGAGTGAAGAACTACGACAAACGAGATATTCTATTGAATGCCCTTGTACAAAACACCGAAGACGAGCACGAGGAGGAAAACACTACGCCAGCCGCTACAGACGACTCTTGGGAAATGGGTCACTTCACCCAAGGCAAATACGCACTCGACAGCTGGCGCATCTTCTGCCGCGACGAACTCCTCGGGCGGGCGCAAGACTGGAACGGCAAGGGCGCGGCACCCAACTTCCAGCCCGAGTGGATGAGAGTACGACCCGACGACAAGGAGCTTCGGGCGTGTCTGCGGTGGATGTGGATGCGAGAGGGGTGGGAATGGGACCCCGTCACCGGCGAGAAGACGGTTCTGCGCGAAGAGATGCGGAATGCCGTCAACGAGAGACGGGTGGAATATGACGAAGCCGGCGGGCTCAAGATCGTCGACGAGCCGCGATCAGAGTGAGCCGGATTGTTTTTGGGAAGTTATGAGGTCCTTTATCATTGATGAGGCTGGATATGATGATGGTTGATACCCGCACCGGTTGGGTGCACTGCGCCTTGGACACGACGATAGATGAGCTGCTGGGATAACGGCAGACGGCAGTGAAATAGTATACAGTGAACAGTTAAACAATGGCATGACCAACGTTCAGTCAGCTCGCTGAGCGGAGCACGATACTTCGTTAGTGACCACTCACATAACAAGGTTAGGCGAAGGGTGCCAGCTAAGGTTTTGCTTCAACCAACGTCCATGAAGTTTACCCTTCCCATCCCGGCGCCCACAGCCTGGTAGTTGCGCCCTTACCGCCAATGGCCTTGTATCAATGCTTCGACGTCCTCGTGGTTTAGTGCCACCCTTCTTTTAAACATGTGCGGAAGCTAAAAACTCTCGTTACCCCGGCCAGTTCTGAGTGCGTAGCCACAGCTCACCGTGGCGTGGTTCATCGTGTCTGGAGGCAAAATACAGACATATTCAAATTGACTGCATAGCATCCAAATCATGTCTCTGAGCGAATAGAATTGTACTCCTAGGCGCGATTCTGATGCGTTGTAGTCGGGTCTCCAAAAGGCAGGTTAGTGTGAATCCCCCGCGCCTGCCTCGGATCTCGCCCAGCGATGCCCCGCACCGTCCTTGCGCAGGCTTCGGGTTCCCCCGCCCAAGTATGGTGAAAGCGAACCCCTGTCCCCCACTGCTGCTGCTGCTGCTGCTGCCGCGGCGGCGGCGTCCCATCTCCGCCTGCGGCCTTTCGCATTTAGCGCTGCGACCCCACCTCTTACAGCGCAAACAATCCCGCATCAGGGGAGGCCGCAGTTCAGGTACATAATCGCAAGACAATCGTTTCCCGTTCCCGTCTTCCCGTTCCCCCCCTTCTCTGTCCTTTGAAGAAGGAGAAAACCTCTCGCAGCTTTTCTTTCTTTTCTCTCTCATCCTTTGATATACTCAGGACCGGCACAATGGGGTCACAGATTGACTCGCAAGACGAGTTCACCGTCCTCGTGACCGGCTTCGGCGTACGTTCAGCACACACCCGTCCATCCCCACAGCCCGCCCGTCTTTTCCCCGAGTCTGCCCCTCACCACCAGATCGTCACTGCCCCGCCATTGCGACGATGAACATCATTGTCACTCCTCCCAGTCCTCCGAGCACACGAGCCAGAAACTCCCTTCAACTACCTTCCGCTCCTTCTGCTACACCACACACACCCAGCTAACAGGACTAACCCGCAACAGCCCTTCAAGGTCCAGTACCCCGTGAACCCCTCCTGGGAAATCGCCCACTCCCTCCCCGCGTACCTTCCGCCCCTCCGCGCAAAGAACCCCAAAGACCACCCGTCAGAAACGACGACGACAACGACAACATCACGACCCCTCCCGCCCGTCCGCATCCTCGTCCACCCCGAGGCCATCCGCGTAAACTACCAGACCGTCCGCCACCTCGTCCCCCAGCTGTGGGACCCCGCGACGCATCCGCGGATCGACGCCGTCGTGCACATCGGCATGGCCGGCCCGCGCCTCTTCTACTCGGTCGAGCGCCGCGGGCACCGCGACGGCTACGCGTTCCCCGACGTCGACGGCAACCGCCTCGAGGACGAGGAGCGCCGCAAGGAGCAGGGCGAGGGCTGGGTCTGGTACGGCTGTCCGGATGAGATCGAGACCGAGTTCGATTTGGGTGATGTTTTGGGGCGGTGGAAGGCGCATAGCCCGGTACGTTTTCATGCCTCGTGCCACCCTTTGTAATACACACACAAGTATTGGTGTTGTGTGAGAAGGATGGATTGTAAGTTATCCGGGCCAGGCCGCTGACACCCCACAACAGGACCGATCCGACCTCCGCATATCCGAAGACGCAGGCCACTACCTCTGCGACTTCATCTACTTCTCCTCCCTCGCGCACCTCTGGAAGCAGCAGAAGCACCGCCGCGTCGTGTTCCTGCACGTGCCCTCCGACGCGTCCGAGGAGGCCGTCGCGACGGGCACGGAGCTGACGATCCAGCTCATCCGGTCCATCGCCGAGAGCGAGCTGGACAAGAGGCGGAGCAAGGGCGCTCAGAGCGCCGGGGAGGTCGTGGGCGAGAGCGACAAGATTGCCGTCGAGTTGCGGGTCTAATGTGAGATTCTTGTCTTCGGGGTCTTTTGAGGGAGCGGGTTTTCAGTTTCACTCGAAGCATGGTATTTTGGCATAACGGTACATTTATGTGTTTTTGGCTTGACGGCGGAGTGAGGAAGAGAGAGGGGGAAGAAGCATGAGCACGGCAAGGTTTGATTTGGGGTAACATTGCATCCGTTTACTTAGCCTGGAGTTCACCAGTTTCCCGTCTGAGGCGGGGTGTGAGTTGGTAATTGAATTGCATCAGTCTCGAATGAGTTGACGAGAAGCAGTGCAAATACCTTATGCGGCGCATCCTTCACTCGCCCTTCGCCAAAGATATTCAGAATAACCAGAAGGCACGCCACTGCCGCATCTGGAATTATCGTAGCCGGGAGTTGTCGTTCGCGCCGCCCCATCCGTCGGACTCGTCGCCTACTTCAGCCCACATTCTGGTAACGGGAAACATGAAGCAGGGCGAATGGTTTAGTGGTGTAATACTCGCTTAGCATGTGAGTGGTCCAGGGTTCGATTCCCTGTTCGTCCAACTCTTTTGCCGTTTGACACTTTTAGATGTTGTCTGTTTTTGAAGGTCATGAATTAGATTTCTTTTTGTGAGATTTGCTTCCGATAGGTGAGGATGGGGGGTTGCGGTGAAGTTGGGGGTTTGAGTTTGGGGGTAAAGGAGTGGGGGCGGGTACGCCGTGTAACCTCAACTCCGCTGCGGAAGTCGGGGCGGAGCACTTTACCAAGTGATATCATTTGAAAAAAAGGAGGTTTTCGTGAATGAGTTTGTGTTGGTATGGCTCGACTAGATAGTATGGCGAAGATTGAGTTCGGTGTGGAAACATACCCGGCCGCTCAGCTGGTGTGTGTCGTTTTCGTGAGCCTGTGTTGATCACTTCATGAACCTGCTCGATGGCGTTCGGACGGTATGGCACCCCGCGATCTGGCATATCCATCATGTTGTGGGAGGGATCTTGTTCTTCAGATCTCACGCCAATACGCCGTCAGATCAGTGAATTGTTCTCCCCCAGACAGGAATATCATGTCAGCTGGGTCTTCGCTTCCGGACTCGGCACCGCCCAGAACTGCGGACCTCCGGTGCCGTGAGATTCTAACAAGTCGAATGGGAGGACCATTTGAGATAGTTTGGAGACTATTGGTCATTTCTTTTCGTTTATTCAATGCTGTGTAACGGGGGAATCATCCCATTAGCCTATCGTCCGAAGACTTGAGGGGGGGGGGGGGGGGGGGGGGGGGGTGCAGGGGGGGGGGGGGGAGTTGGGGGGGGGGGAAAAAGAGGTTTTTAACCAAAATTTTAATTTTTTAAAAA